>JAASFI010000331.1:0-33852 GCA_023333705.1 Globisporangium viniferum
CGAGAACTTGATGTGTGCATCAATATCGCTGCGAGGAACGCGTACCCGGTACTTCTTGTCGCCGCCAGTTGTGGGAACTTCACAGCCATCTTCTTGCTGTGCGTGACTGGGTATCGGACTGACGGTCATCCTTGCTTGCTCAATGACACTCAACTGGAGTGGCAATGCTTCACGTTCACCTTGAGGGGTGACTCTGTAATGGGCGGAGTCGGTCATTAAGCGGTCAACTTGGCTTGCTGGTGGTGTCAGGAGAAATAAACGTGAAGGGGACGAGCCGCTGAACACTTTATCGTTGAACGCCCATCCGCCCAGTCCCGCTGCCAGCACCAAAAATACTATCGCTGTTGCTGATGGCCGCGTCAGATCTCGATGCTTGACAGGGTTGCGTGACGGCGTGTTTCGCGTCGATGCCAAACACGCTATTTCCAGCGATGAGCTCGAGTCCTTCGCGTTTCACACCGCATTCGACGACCGCGTTTTCAATCGCGCGACTGCCCGTTTCACGCCGCTTTCCCACTGAGCCCGTCCTGGAAATTCATGAGTCTGCAGAGCGGCAAGTCCTTCCTTTTTCGTTCCTGATACACACATAGATGTTATTAGGCATTCTATTAGTTGGACCAGGACAGCCTGGTACATACACACACTCGACAGAGAAGGCAGCCACGTTCACTCGACTGGAGATTGAAAGCGCGAAGCGTAGCGCTACAGCGCGCGTTCTCTGTTGTACGTACACGGCGCACACACAAGCGCGCTCTTCTCTGATGTACGTCGGCGTGCGCGCGTGGCTGCGAGGGCTGGATGGGGAGCCGCGTGGTTGGTCTGCAGTGAATCTGCACGCTCACAGACTCAACTGTCAGTGCTCTGCTACAGCCCGTAAGCGCCTTAGGCCGCTTGCCATCGCTCGCTCTGTCAGATGCACATTGCACTTCACAAGCAGAGCTGCTCTGCGCACGCGTTAAGAACCTTCAAACACGCGTTACAGGTTTTGTTGGCTTCATTTTGGTGGTGTCGCGATTCGGAGGTTCTTAACGTGTGTTACAAACACGTCGAAAAAAACACGCAGCCCGCCACACTCAGAAAACTCCCTTTACCTTTTCTATCGACAAGGTTCCCAACAGCTCCGCATCTATTCATTTGTATGGCTATAATAAACGCGTAACACTATACTGAAGACGCCTATAACCTAAATTGTGTACGGGTGCGGGTCTTTGCAACAGCCTATCAGCTGAAAGGGAGGGAGGGGAAAACAAACCCGCGGCGCGCAGTCATTCGAACGCAAGCGCCTCCACGCCACACAGCAGTAAAGCAAACCGCCCACTCAGACAGGAACGCAGACGATCGACATGGTGCTCTACGGCCTCATCAAGAACATGCCAAAGGCGCAGGCCATGACCGTCACCATCGGCGGCGTCATCGGCCTCTCCTACTCGTGCTTCGCGTTCCTCCGCTACACCGGTGCGTACAGCCTGCTAGCTATACACAGATACAGACAGCCACGGAACAAAGCAGACCCAGCAACCAGCAAAGGAGCATTGATGCTGACCGACCGGCGCGTGGCATGCCTCCCTCCTGTGTCTGCATGCTGGAGTCCTCGATGTTGCAGTGGCATACGCCTTGGCGTGATTCGCGTATGGTTTATTATTGCGAAAGACTGATACATGTGTATGTGCGTGCGTGCGTGTGTGTCTGTGTTTATGGTGTCAACAGGCCCAGACTTTGGCGGCGCCGCCCCAGGTGAGCCAAAGACCACGTCTGCCGAGTGGCAAGCCGCTTCGGTCGAGTACAGCAAGGTGCAGAAGGCCAACCCGATCCGCCACTTCAAGCAGTAAACTCCCACCCAATACATGCATCTTCTTCGCGCGACGTTCGGACCCACCACCACTCTAACGCAGTGTTTGCTGCCAGTCGTCTGCGCATGGGCGGAAGGAGCTGTTGGCGCTCGATACACGCGAAGCGCGGAGAAGAAAAGAAATTATTGCCCAAGTGTCCCTATATGAATGGAAGAAGAAACAAGAAGAAGAAAAAAAAGAAAAGGTGACATTGTGTGTGTTTTTTTTATTCTTTGTGTGCGTGTGAGCGTGCGTTTGTGGCTCTCTTCAAAGCTGTTTCTCTTTCGTGACCACACTCGTGACGATGGAACCAGCAAGTCGTTCACTTTCATAGGCGACTCTGCAGGCTGTCGGTTGAATCTCCTCGCACCACCAGAAACGTTGGGGGTGGACTGGCAACTGACTGCCTTGATGCTTCAGTTTTTCGTGCTGCTTCCGCTACACATCCGGCTACGACTGTATCTTCACACTCTGCTCATTCACATCGGCAATAATCTCAGTTAGACTCGGATTGGACGGACCACTGCCACAATGGCACTCAACAATGTCATCTATTGCTCAGTCATTCAATGCACTCGACTGACTCACCAGCGACGCGATCTCTGACTTTCGCTGCTCCTCCGCGCGGTTCCACTCGTCGATCGCAGCTTTCTGGAGCTTCTTCTCCAGCTCCAGCTCTTCTCGCAGCAGCGCTTCGTCGTCGTCCTCCTCGCGGAATCCAAAGTAGTCGGGCTCAATGTTCTTGAACATGTCTTGTCTGTAAAGCAACCATCAACACACAAGAAGGCATTAGCTCTGGACCCACACTTAATACCCGATACATGACAGACAAATATACCTGGATCGCTTCTTTGGCGCGCGCTCTTCTTTCTGGAACAACTCACGCACGCCCGGGAGGTTCTTCGCCGCACCAAAGTACTTGTACCCGCCCGCGCCTTGCACCGCGCTGCCGTCCGCGTCGTACGCCTGCGGCTGCGTGCGCGAGTAGTCCGGTCCGCCCAGCTCCACGATGCGCTTCTCCCAGTGGCGCTTCTCGCGCATGCGCTTGTTGATCTCATCGTTCAGGTCGCGGATCACATGCTCGCCCGAGCCCGCTGCATATATCACAAGTCACGTATAAGTCAGATCCACAGGCCCGTTAACAACACGATGAGGCGCTACAACAAGCGCATCCACACGCAGACATAACGTACCATTCTGGATGTCGGCGACCTTCTTGGAGATCTCGCGGATGATCTGTCGTCGCCAGCGCTCGGCGTCCTTGAGGTTGTCGCACTGCGACGCCAAGTATGGACGGCGGCTGTGGAAAGGAAACATACAGGGGATGCACACCACAAAACACATCACATCTAAGACCACAGCGCATGAAACCAAACGCAATTTGCACATGCAGACAGCTGACGAAACGCACTTCTTGAATGTGTCGGAAAAATCCTGCTTCATGGACGTCCATCTGTTCAGGAGCGACTGCGCCTTCTCTTCATTGCGCGCCATCTTTGATCCGCTTGTGCTGCTTGGCTTTCTTGCTAGTTGAGTTGATCAACAGGCAGGAAGCAGGACAAACAAACTGGTGGAGGTTGCTCGAAGGATTCAATTTGAATGTTGCTTGAGCAGTAAGTTCGAATGAAAGAGCTCGCGGTAAGTTCGAACTAAAATTTGGCATTTAGTGTGCGCCACCTTAATTTCGAACCAGCAAGAATCAGGCTGGCTTGCTTTTTGCCTTTGTAGAGGGCAATTGCACCAATGGACATGGACGAAGTGCTCACGGCGCAACGCGGCTATCGCGGCCACCAAGGAGTATGGAGAAGCAGCTGCACGAGCTGCGCGCGCAGGTCGAGAGGAAGGATAGTTTATCCGCAAAATGTTATTGACTATCGAACAGAATTAATGCCTATCAAACGAGCTTTTGGCTCCACTCCATCAGGTCACCGAGCACCTACCCGATCTCTTCATTCCACGCGATCCAACGACGCACCTCAGCGCTCGCTGCAAACGCGAAGATCTGCGGCAGCAGGCGCGAGTCGAGCGAATCGAGCGCGATCGCCTGCGTGTCAGAGCGCGCCTTGTTGTTCACGACGCTCAGGAACGCCAGCTTCGTTTCGCTCGGGTCTGCGGGCCGCAGCAACTGACCCTGATAGGAAGCGTCCAAGTGACTGCGCACTTTCTCAGTTTTGTCCTGCGACCGCCCGTATGATTTCCCTGTGAGCTCAATCAGGGCAAGCGTGCGATTGACCTCCAGCGCTTGATGCAGAGCCTCGAGTCCTCTGATGGTTACCGGGACACGGTGAAGCTGAAGCTTTTGGAACGCGGGAGGGTCGTCGTCGTCGGCCAGGATCGCAGTCAGCTTTCTTACGAACACGGTGTTGAGCTTCGTGCGCCAGTTGAGGTTCAGCGACAGCAGGCGACCCCGCAAGTCTCCACTCAGCGCTTCAATCAGAGTATCACCATCAGTCGAGAAAATCGGGGATTTCTCTAAGCTCAATCGCTGAAGGTTGACGCAGTGTTTCAGAATAAACTGAACAAAACCGCGCTTATTTTCGGCGGAATCAAGCGAAAGCGAGCGCACTTGTCGACCGACGAGTTCGATCATTGAGCGTAGCCCTAGCTCAATCTCTGATGGGACTGTAGAGTAACGTTTGCTGAGCTGAGCATCATATCACCCGTCCTGCTCGGACCAACGACCTTCCAGCGGATCTCGCTCGATGCGCTCGACAAACTCCGGCTTCACCCCATCCGAGGCCGACGCCTGGGACCACGAATTTATGCCCGCACACATTTGAGGCCCACCTGGAGACTCCTTCTGCACGCTGGGTATGGATATCGCTGGATGGCCCCCTATGGCCTTTCACTGGATGTACCACCCATCCACCCACAGTCGCGATTGCGCCACAAGCCTTACATACATATATACCTCCGACACCCTGTCGTCTCCGTGTCAATAAACGCACTCTGTCCGAGGGCTCTTCATTTCCAATCACGCCTTGGTTGCGCGTTGGTACAGTAGTCGATCTGTGGGTCATTATAACAGCGTGTGATTGTCTCCAAGGAACACAACGGTGGACTGGAGCAAATACAACGACGGAGAACCAGTATACTTTGATGGAGCAGCGGACTCCTTCACACCTCCTTGCTCTTCCTCTCAGCTCCATCTCTAGTATTGCTACTGCTGCTGCTCGTCACCACGTGGTCCACTAGTCCCGGAAACGCGTCTTCGTCTGGCTCTGGGTACGCCTTTAAAGCCGTCAGGTCGGCGGTGCGCAGCGTCTCGGCGAGCGTCTCACACGTGGTTGCGACGCAGTACTGCTGCTCGGCCATGGCTTCCGCGAGCTCGGTCTGGTGGTTGTCCATCAGCGACGTGTTCACGACCACCACGAGCTTCTTGCGCAGCGACAGCGCGTCCATGATGGAGCCGGCGCCGGCGTGGCTGATCACCAGGTCCGCGCGCTCGACGTCCTGCTTGTACTGCGGGTTGTGGCGATAGTGCGCGATCTGCAAGCCCGGCGCGGCGTCACTGCGCTCGCGCGGCACGTGCGCGCCGTGGCCGATCTGCAGCAGCAGGTGCGTGCAGCCGCGCGCCGCGAGCGCCTGGAGACACTCGTCCGCGTCCAGCGCCCGCACGAGCGCGTCGAACTTGGTTGTCCCCACGGTCACGAACACGCGCATGATGTTGGATAATAGTGGATGTTCGTACGTGTCACGATGTTTCTTCTTTCCCTGCAATCGAGCGCTAAGTGCGCATTTTTGCTTTCATTTTATTTTGGGCTCTGTTCGCTGAGAATTTGATTAGCTACAAACCTTTTTGTCCTTGTTCACTTGCTGTTTGTAAGAAGCTCGGACAAAAAGGCAACTAGCCAATCAGCTTTTTTCTGATTTTAAAATATTTGATTGGTTCATCTTTGTTTCTACCAATCACCTCACCGCGCAAAGCCCAAAATAAAAGTCACACCCTGCGCACCTAGCAGAGCGCCATTGTGAACATCAAGCGCGCCATGCGCACTTACTCGTGAGCCGCTCGTCCAAGCAGTGTGTGAACGGAACGCCATTTTGAGTTACCAGCGAGCAGCTGCAAGACGAAGCGAGAGATGGCGGTCACGAAGCTCCTGGCGGCGCGCACGGCGCTGCTCCGCAGCAAGCAGCACCTCAACGTTCAGCAGCGGCGGTTGGTGTCGACCATCAAGCCGCAGGTGGCTAACTACGACCTTGTGGTGATCGGCAGCGGGCCGTCGGCCACGCAGTGCGCGATCGAGTCGGCCAAGAAGGGCAAGCGCGTCGCGGTCGTGGACAAGAAGTCGTTCGTGGGCGGCGTCTGCGTGCACACGGGCACGATTCCGTCCAAGACCTTCCGCGAGGCCGTGCTGCACCTCTCGGGGTACCGCCACCACGGGTACGTTCATTATAGCTGTAGCTTCTTCATGCTGTCCGGTTTGTAGTGGCGAGTTCACACGTGGCTGATTGACTAATATGATGGTACTTGACTTTACGATTGGATCGCCATCTATATACAGCTTCTACGGCAAGTCGTACTCGATGAAGACCGTGACGATCGACGACATCCTCTACCGCGTGAAGCGCGTGGTGAACTCGGAGGTGGATGTGATCAAGGCGCAGCTCAAGGCCGCGCGCGTCGAGTACATCTCGGGGCTCGCGCGCTTTGAGAACGAGCACGAGATCTCGATCGTGCGTGACACGTCGGAGGCCGGTGCTGGCGGCGACGCGGGTGAGAGCGACTACGACGCCGCGAACACGGTCTCGCGCCTGCGCGCCGACAAGTTCCTGATCGCCTGCGGCACGCGGCCGGCGCACAACCCACTCGTGCCGATCGACGGGAAAGTGATCTTCGACAGCGACCAGATCCTCAGCGGCGACATCCGCGAGCTCCCGCGCTCGCTCATCGTGGTCGGCGCTGGTGTCATCGGTATGGAGTACGCGTCGATGATGAATGTCGTGCCGGGCCACTCGGTCACGGTCGTGGACGGCCGTCCAGAGGTGCGTTGTTGATAGAAACTGGTCAGTAGATGCGGAATAGGGCTCGACTAACGGGCTGTCTGATATGTGATGTACTGGTTGCTGTTATGATGTGGACAGATTCTGTCGTTCTGTGACGATGAGATCATCAGCAACCTCACGTACGAGATGCGCAGCAAGGGAGCGCGCTTCTTGCTCGGCGAGACGATCAAGCACGTCGAGGTATGTGGGGTTCAGACCAGGAGTTCGTTATCCAGCACTCTGTTGGCTCTACTAACCGAATTCGTTTTGTATCACAGAAAACCGAAAATGGTGTCACGGTGCACTTTAACAGCGGCAAGATCACGAGTGCCGATGCGCTGCTCTACACTGTCGGGCGTCAGGTGAGTCTCTATTATCCGTTTCAACATTCCACATAGAATGATGGACTTCTAATGGTGGGCTTCACTGTTGTTGTAGGCGGCAACGGACGGACTGAACCTGGAAGCCGTCGACCTCTCGCGCAACCCTCGAGGACTGCTGACGGTCAACAAGAGCTACCAGACAAATCAGCCACACATGTAAGCTTCATGGTTGTTCGTTAGTACCCCCTATCAGCGTGTGTGTGTGTATGTGTGTGTGTGTGTGTGTGTGTGTGAGCTCTTTCTAACTCTATGCCTGATCAAAAATTCCTGTAGTTACGCTGCCGGAGACTGCATTGGCGCGCCGTCGCTTGCGTCGACGAGCATGGAGCAGGGACGCCTCGCTGCGTGCCACATGTGGGACCAGGAAGAGCAGCTCGTGACAAGTCAGCTCGAGAACGGCAACTACCCGTACGGTATCTACACGATCCCCGAGATCTCGATGGTCGGGAAGACTGAGCAGCAGCTCACAAAAGAAGGCTTGAACTTTGAAATTGGCATCGCCAAGTATTCGGAGCTCGCCAAGGGTCAGATGAGCGGCAGCACTGCCGGCGGCATGCTCAAGATCCTGTTCGACCCGACGACACTGAAGCTCTTTGGCGTGCACGCAATTGGCGAAGGCGCGACGGAGATCATCCATATCGGCCAGGTCGCCATGGCGATGGGCTGCTCGATCACGTACTTCCGCGACGCCGTGTTCAACTACCCGACGCTCGCCGAGGCGTACCGCGTCGCAGCGTTGAATGGAATCGGTCGTCTCAGTCGCGACACGGACACGCACGAGTAAGCGCGTGTTTGATGGAGCTGGTGGTTGGTTGCTGCACGGATTTCCCATAGATTTAGACACGACAAAGACGAAGGGAAGAAGACCCGAGCTTCAGCCACAAATGAGGAAGCGTTCGCAGATAAATGAAACACAAGGACAAATACAAGATTGCCGTACCCACTCTGGTGTGCCTTTGCTTTCTGTTCACCTGCCTCATTCACAGTGTCTTTCTGTGGCTACTGTCGAAGAGTGTGGTTCTTGTCCACATAAGAAGGACACATTCTTTAAGCTGGAGAGCTTTCCTTGTACGTTTTGTACCTCTGGTTTCCAATTTGGAGCACGGAGTGCCCAGGATCGATGGACACTCACTCGCGCGCTCAATCGGCATCACTACCCACACTGGAGAAGCACCGACCAGGGCAGGTCGCGCGAGCTCATGCAGCCAACGAGTCGGTACTCGTCCTTGCCGTACCCTGTCCACTCGAGCATTTTCTCGGGGCTGCACGGAAGCAGAGAGATGTGGTGCGGCTGACCAGTCGTGGGGTTGATGCTGCCAGTGCGCCTTGAGACTGACTCCTCGCGCTGCCGCTGTCGATGTGCGATGGTCGACTCGTAAAAGTACACATCCGCGCCAAGCACGCGCAGACGGAAGAGCGTCCACGGGTCGGTCATCATTGCGATGTTCATCAGCCGCACGATCGAGTTGATCTCGACGGTTCGCTCCTCAAAGCGCAGCGCGTGGTCGTGCAGCGACAGGTGCTCCTCCTCGAACATTTTCTCGGCCGAGCTGTCGATGCCCACCAAAGCGTAGAAAGCGTACACCAGACACACTCGCGCATTGCTGAATACAAGGCGAGCCAGCGGGTGATAGTGATGATAATGGTGTTGGTTGCGTTGGTGCGCTTGCTGAGCGCCATGCTTGTTCGCCGAGGCAGGAGAAGGGGATGACACAGGTATAGTGCCTGGCACCGCAGGGGCAATTCTCGATAGTCCTAGCGAGTAGTTCACTCTCAGGTTAGTCGTCACGCTCACATGGAAGCGGGTGCTGAGCGCAGTCGTGGGCCAGAGGATGCCCGCGCTGTAGGGCACCACAATGGACGAGCCAAACAAGACCCCGCCAAGGTATCCTGGACGCAACAGGATCAGCAGCAACTTCGCCACGAGTGCGATCGCAAACACCGCACAGACCGCGAGCAGCGTCATCTTCATGTCCTTCTGCAGCCCTTCCATGCTGATGTTGAACAAGCTGATGGGGCGCGCCTTCACTTTCTCCATGGTTGGTGCACCGCGGTCGCTCATGGTGCTGCTGAGCCCAAACACTGTGATGATCGCGCAGTTGCGAAACGATAGCGATCGGTACGGACCAAACACCGAGAGTATCGATGAGAGGCTGATCGCGAGCCCGCGTACGCCCTGGATGCCGTTGTGCGGTCGCCAGAGCATCACGCGCGTCTGAAAGAACACGGCGATCTTCATCAAGAGCGCGAGGATCCACACGTTGCGCATCTGCACGGACGCGTGCCGCGCAAACATTCGCAAGTCAAAGTGTGTCGTGCCGTTCACCGTCGCCCAGTACGTCTCGAGGAAGACGTCCACGAAGCTGCAGTCGATCACGTGCGCGAGCACGTACGAGAGAACGGGAAATAAACTCCCGTAGACCACGACCTGGAACGGGATCTTGCTCATTGTGCGCAGCGTGCTGGCAATGCGAGAAAGTATCTGCGTTCTCTGCTGGAGGTCCTCGGATGCTGTGTACGCCACGTAGAAGAGCAGCACGAGCCGCACCCAGACGTAGAACTGCGCGACGGCACGCAGCGACGCTGTGAACGGGTACCACTCGGCGATGTTCGACTCGAGCACGCCACGTTCGTACCGGTAGTCGTCCACAAACACGGTCTTGCAAGCAGCGGACGATGGTTCGGATCCAGAGCTGCTGCTTGTGGTGGTAGAATTGGCATTGGTGCTGGGGTTGACGACGTTCGAGCAGTTTTTCCCACGCATGAGCATGACGATCTCGAGCACTTCGGACTCAAAATACGCTGAGAACGCGCTCGTACTCGATGTCGTGGGGTTGTACGTTGTGAAGATGGTCAAGTCCAGCGCCAGACCTGGGTACTTGTGCTGCACCGCCGCCACGCGCAGATCGACGTGGTCCCAGATCGGCACTTTCGGCAAACTCGAGTTCACAGGGTGGCTGCACTTCCACTCGACCGGCATTTCACAGAAGAGCGGCTTGCGGCGACGATTGAGAGGCGAGCAGACGCTCAACGCTTCACGCGGGTTGTCGGTCGCTTTCGCGTACGAGTGGATCGAGTGGATGCGCCACCGCGTGTTGGCTTTTGTGAACCGGTACAAGTAATGGTGCAGCCGGTCGATCCAAAAGTGCTCTGTCGCAAACGCAAAGTAGCCCTGGCGCTGCGCGTACGCGTTGTCATCGCGGATTTCTTCTGATAGGTAGGACCGGATCGCGCTCGCGAGGGTATCAAGCTCGTCAAATGTTGTATTGAGGCTTAGCGTCGCAGCTGTTGGTGCGCCGTTGCTGGTCTCGGGTGTTCGCGGTAATCTGTCAGGATACAGCTCCGACAGATTGAGGAGCTCCATGATGCCTCGCAGACCTATCGACGTTGAATCGTATTGGTAAGACCAGAGACTGGCGGTCTTGATCACGTTGTTGCCTTTCTTGCCTTCAAAGACAACAGTATCTGTAGTATCGCTGCTAACAGTGCCGTTGCTAGTCGGAGCGTGCTGCCAAATGTGCGCGACCGGGTACGCCCAGGGACCAAAGTGCATCGCCATGCTGGGTCCCGCTTTGTTTGGGAAAAGCTGGTAGACGTCCTCAATGCCGAGTCCTGTGCGCGGGATGTCGGTCATGAGCAGAAAGAGCGACATGAGCGACATGACGCAACGCACGCGCGAGAAGCTCAGACATTTGTCGATGTCGTTCGCCGGTAGGTGCCAGTCGCTCGGCAGCGACTCGAGGCGCGTATCTGGTCGAACAGACTTGAGAACTGGAGGCAGTGACGCCTCTCGTGGTCCAGGCTCCTGAGCGATAGCTGCACTTCCGCTAGACCAGCGGGGCATGCTTGGGCGTGTTGGTGGTAAGCTGGGACGGTGGATAGAGGAACTTTGACGGAGAGCCTGAGGTAATAGCAACCTGGGACTGGGTCGACAGCGAGCGGCAAAAGCCCGGTTCAGCTTGGCGGCTACACAACGGGGAGACCTATATATACACGAACAAGAACATCGTCGAGAGCTTTTTCTGGCTGTGAGCTAGGCGGCACCACCGGAATGAGCATTCCTGATGCACAAAGTTAGTTTTGTTAGACACCCAGACAGACGCAAACTCGAATAGCAATAACCGGTAATAATATGAACCGACCCGGCTGAATACGCGTTCGTTTCCTGGTTAAACAAGCGTCTGTGTGACTTCACACCAGCATCAATAGCCACAGCAAGGGAATGCACGATAGCCAGCGCAGCGGAGACGGGGCAACAGCATGCATGCTTATATATAAAGAAGAGATAGAGGGCACTTACTTACAACCGCGAGTGCCTGTCCACTTCCGCACACTCTCAGAGGAACACCTGCTCATCCTCTTCCATCTTGTGGTGCAAGCTGACCGACTCGACCGAGAACTCGCTCAGCTTGATCGATTCGCCCGTCTTGCCGATGCGGAAGCGCTTCATGTACACGAGATTCGGGTAGACTTCTTCGGTCTGCACGGCTACGAACCGTTCGGCGCGCGCATTCTTGCCCATCATGGGCGACAGCCGCGCGCGCTCGTTTGGGAACATGAGCGTCACAAACGCCAGGATCACGAGCACGATGCAGCCGATCCAGACCGTGTACACGCCGACAGTGGTGTTTTGGATCAAGATCTTGGACATGGTTCGATCGCCGGTAAAGCGAGTGGTTGAGGTCGCATCAGACTCGAGGTTCCGTCGGATCTTGGTGACTGCAGCGTTCTGGAAAATGTAGAGCAGCGCCGACATGTACATGGGCTGGTAGGCGTTGTAGAGAACGTAAACATTTGAGCGAATATGGCTGATGTACGCGTCGGCGAGCACCGAGCACTTGTTCTTTGCCAGCATGACGGTCATCGTTGCGTTCTCACCTTCAAAAAATGAGTTCGCACCAACGTACTCGAGCACCGCGAGTCCCTTCTTCGCACGAGGCGACATAATCGCCGGTGCAGTCAGCTGGAACAAGTTGATGGGCTGGCGGAAATCGGACTTGGCGATTTTCGTAGGCAAGCGATTCTTCCCCATGAGCACGTATCGTCCACTTGGTCGCAGCTGTTGCTTCAAACCAATGCAATCATTTGTCTTGTCTTGGCACTTGGCACCGAATGGATCTGCGAGATTGTCGTAACTCCACACAATTTTGCCCAGCGTAATCCCGATTGATCGTCTAGGGTTCTTTGCGTACGGCAGGTCGTTCTTGCTAGTCGTTGAGGAGTCCATCATGCCGAACGAGTCCAAAAACATGCGCGATCCCAAGCCATGGACGAATACTGCGTTCTCTTCATCTTGACACCCTCCAGGGATAAAAGTCTGCAGGTTCTCATCGAAAAACATGCTCTTCTGTTGGCAATTTTTCTTGTACTGCATCATCGACGCCTGCTTCTTTGGGATCACGTCGGCTTGCCAATCTGGGATGATGCACGAAGTGCCTCCACAGAATGCGTCGCTGTCAAGCAACTTGTACCTGTACTCGCAGCCCGACCCTTTGCAGCCTTTTGGGGAGACCTCCGTGTCGTCCGGGAGCCCGTACTCGAAATCCGGCTTGAGCGGCATTTGGAACCCCATGTATTGCACCTTGATCTGCGAGCTGACGTTGAAGGACCAATAGAAAATTTCGAAAGGATCTGCTTCCTCGAGATCATCGAAGAACACGCTCTGCATGCCGCTGATGATCTCCTTCTGCAGCGCCTCAGTCGTTTTCTTCTTCGTGCCGTCAAAGTAGCCGTACAGCTGGTCGAGGTTCGTGCTCTTCTTGTTGCGCGTGGCACATGATTCCGAGCCGTTGGCCGCAAAGTATCGGCATCGCTCTGTCGGGAGACCTCCCACAGAGCGCTCGAGAAATGCCTGACCTTGGAAGAGGAGCTCAAAAGACGTGTTGAGGTCGAGGGCGTCTTCCGAGAACTTTGCCGATTGCGACGGGTACATCTCGCGACTCCACTCCTTGATCGGGAACCCAAAGACTGCGGCAGTCGAGTCGATGTCTGCCATTCGCTTCAACGCCTGCTCAGTCGTGTCGTTCTGCGTTTGAACTTTCCGCTCACACCGCGACTCGACATACTGGAACGGCGTGGACTGACGCAGCACGGCGGTCTTGAGGATCGTGCCCTCGTGGAAGTCAACATATTCATCCACATCCGTGATGTTTGGTAGCGTGTAGTTGCTGCTATCGTGACCAAGTGTCGTCGAGCTCATGACGACGTCGAGACGCAGCGTGGACGACCCTGCCTGGAGCGCCGAGAAGCTGTTGCCGACGGCGATCATCATGAGCGGGAAGAAGAGCAGCAGCATAACTTTCTTGACCTTGTTCGCCTTCACCGTCGGATCGTCACCCGGCCACCACTTGAGGTTGTGCACGTACACTGTGAACGCTGGGAAGAAATTCGCAAAGCCGAGCCCCAAGAACGCCTCAAAGATACCCATCACAGCTCCTGAGTACGTGTTGTATTGCCGCAGGAGCTTCTCGCTCTCGGTCGAGTCGCCCACCGGTTCCTTGATCGTTTTGATCCGAATCCCTAGCCAGAACCACACTGTGAGCCCCACGACGAGCAGCACGGACACCAGCAGCGCGGCGCCAAAGCGCTTCCAGCGCAGAATGATCTCTGGCCGTGGCTTCATCATCTCGAGGCCGCCGCCGCTCTCGAGGCTCTTGAGGTCGCGCTGGTGCGTCGCGCTCTCCGCGACGCTGCCACCATCCATCGTCGAGGGCGCTCCCAGGCGGTCCGCGTAGTCGATCGTGGCGGGCGAGTCGAGCTGGAAGAACGCGCCTTCGGTCATGGACGTGTCGGCGAGCTCGAACGGACGGCCCGCGCCGCCGCGGGTGGTGTCACTGTAGCCGTAGCGCTCGGACGCATCAGCCATCGCGTCTATTGCTCAATGAGCGCATAAAGGTCATGGACACAGCGACACAGGAGACTGTCATAGAGACGCATGGTGATGGAAGCGCAGGCAGCTGTCGTCCATGCGCAGACCGCGCTTCACTTCACGTCCCTTTTTGTCCACAAGCTCAAATCAGCATGGACACAGGGTTCAGGTTCATCTGGCAACAGGATCGAAACTGATTTCCCCTTGAAAACGCATATTTTTGTCAAGATGATGCTATTAATTATAGCAAATGTGTACGTTATCTAACAAATGCAAGCTTTCAAAATGAATAAGTCAGGGCAACCGGAGAAATCAGCTCCGACTGTGGAACTCAACCAGGAAAAAGTGATTTCATGGATTGAGAAATCATCAGATTTACATGGTCTGCTCTCATCTTCACTTGCTTTTTGTATGCCACCATCCAGATCGAAATACATTTTCCATTTTTCGAAAGTCTGAAATCACAAAAAGGGGGAGGTTCTGTGCTGAACTGAATTGTTTTCACACCAAAAATTTGAATTGAACAGCAATACCGAGTGCAGAATGCGGAATTGTCGTCAGAATGGCTGATGAGGGTGGGCGTCCATGAGCATTGCCCGCATTGAGCCTGTGAGCACCAGTCTGGTGGCACAAGGCAGAGCGGCATGCAGCCATTCGCGGAAAAGGCGCAAGAGCCAGAGATGCGTCTCGACCGGATCGGCTCCGCGGCGGCGCCGTCCCCGCGCGAAGAAGACGGCGCGAGTGCGGCGGATGCGCGGCGTCGCCTCCACGAGACGACGCGCTCGTCCACGTCCGAGTCGAATGCAAGTGCGCATCAGCAGCAGCAACAACTGCACCAGTCACAGCGATGGAAAGAAGAAGGCGACGACGCCGACCACCACACGATCGTCGACATGTCGCTGCGCACGGTGCGCTACGTGGTCGTGCTCGCGCTCGGACTCGGGGTCTCGATCACCTACGCGGTGTTCAGCTTCAAACCCAAGACGCTGCGCTCGAAAGTGTACGACGTGGAAGGGTCATCCTCGGTCGCGGACGACCTCGTGAGCAAGTACAGTTCGATCTCTGGTCCGATCATGTTCATGTTTGGCAAGATCCTCGAGTTCTATTGCGAGACGCTCGTGTTTCCGACGCTCCAGACGTATCTGCACAACTGCAGCTTCTTCCCGGGCGACCAGCCGCACCGCGTCGAGTCCAAGGCGAAGAAGAACGCGCTCTTCTGGGCGTTCAAGATCATCTTCATCCTCATCAATGTCGGGCTCGCAAGTCTTTATGTGAGTCAGATTGCCGCCGACATTGAGCACAACATTAAGCTGGAAGACCTCTACGCAGAGCCACTTACGGTTTCAATTGTCACAAACAAGACATTGGGATCGACCTTGGGGGATCCCACTGCTGTGACAGATACGGTGCTGCAGAGCGTCGTGAGCGGGTACGTTGTGCCGTTTGAGATGAAGACCGATTGCGGCGTCGCAAGCCAGGACAAGGACCACCCACGCATTAACCAAGTAGAGTCCACGTCGTTGTCGCTGGGCTTTCCGATGAACGACTGGAACATCGAATTGCTGCCAAATGGTCTCGTTCCAGTGTCGTCGATCGAGTTCACGTACGGAGAATACAAGAAAGACCCAGCCAAGTACAACTCTCAAGCGGCAAGCAACGACTTGGACGTGATGGTCGCAATCGAGACTGTCGTGCAAGGCGGAATCTTGTTCGAGCAGTCTGTGACGAACATGGACTTTTCGCTTTCGTACGACTGCACACTACTGAATCCCAGCGACGCTGAGGAGCGACGCCGCCGTCTGCAGGAAGCGAATGTGACGGAAGAAGAGATCATCTGCTATGGCGTCGACTCGCTTGTTCCAAATGTGACAGCACTGCAGGCGCCTGGCAAAGCCACGTTCGCGAACTTGGTGGTTGAGATGGTCGGTCTTGTGACCAATGCGGTGCCTACGGAGGCGGACACCAACGTCAAACTGGGCTTTCAGAAGTTCTACGTGACCGACCAGATCATGCTCGAGACGATCACGATCGACGTCCCTCTCGAAGGCGACTATGCGCTTGACAAATCCGAGTTCGATACAGCCAACAAGAGTGTACCTGTGCATTTTCTCGATATGGACGAGTGTGGACTGGACCAATGCATCTTCAAGTCGTCCAATGCGCAGTCATTCGTGCGGAGCGAGATCTCACTCACGCCCTACGTCGTGGAGTGTGGCGAAGACATGGAGCTAGATGATAAACTGTACGGATTCTACCCCACGTGCACGCCGACGCAGGGCGCGCTGATGTTGTAT
This sequence comes from Globisporangium viniferum, assembly GCA_023333705.1. NCBI lineage: Eukaryota > Oomycota > Peronosporomycetes > Pythiales > Pythiaceae > Globisporangium > Globisporangium viniferum. The sequence continues at coordinate 16,361 of JAASFI010000331.1, forward strand.
GGACTTGGTTCGTACATCACAGCGGACTCGCTCGAGCTGGACTCGACCAAGCAGAAGCGCAAGCTCGTGAACCCGAAAGCCTTCATGTCGATCTCTTTCGGGAAACTGTCGTGGAACTACACGGCGCTGCACACAACTTTCGACGCAAGTTGCGCGGACACGAACTGCCAGGGGCTCTCGATGCATCTGGACGACGGGAACCGCCTGTTGTTGGTCGGAGAAGACTTTATTCCGCGAAACCACGTCAACAACTCGTTTGCACGTCCCCTGCGTCTGATGAGTTTGAACTCGGTCGTTGTTCCGCTGGCGAGCAATAACGAAGAGTTTACGTGGTACCCGATCAACAACAACAACATTGGGTATGTGGCTCCTGGCGTGTTCGGCAACGCGTCTCGATGCGACAGCTTGGTCGACTCGTACATTGAACACATCGAGAACAACCATTTTTACGTGGAGGAGCCGCTGCAGACCATGTACACGTCCGCGCTGCTCTACCTGTTCCAGAATGCTGTTGAGACCGAGCTGGTGAAGGTCGACCCTAAAAGCGACGACAACGCGCCAAAGCGCCTGAATCTTGACGGCGCGCTGGAAGTGAAGGAACTTTCGTTCTCTGTGTCTGGGATGTCGGCGATCGCGACCTTCATTGGCTGCTCTGTGATGTGTCTGCTCGCGCTCGCGGTGATCCTGGTCCCGACTGCGCGCGTGAAGCAGAGCCCGAACATTACCGCTGCGGCCCAGTACGTGCAGATCCTGACGGACGATATGTACCCAGACCTGATCCACAAGAAGCGCCTGCGGTTCGACAACGGCGACGCGCTGCTGATGAACGAGTACGTGGTGGACAACATCGTGCTCTACGCGAAACGCGACCCCAGCAAGAAGATTTATCTATAAGAACAAGAATGCACTCTCAAGCTTGCAAGATTGGTTCACGACTCAAACATGATGTTGATCCCTCGCTGCTCAAGTACAACAGGTAGCTTAATTGCAAATTGTATAACCACCCTTACTCTCTATTGATTGATCGTTTGTTCTTCAGCCGCAATTGACCAGAACTGTCCATGGGAGCAAGTACGAGCTTGTCGTGGCGACCAACTCGTAGCGCGCGAGGAGGTTGTCGCAGTATCCTGGGAAGGAGTCAAAGCATTCCAGGATCTCGCTCAGCGGACACGGCAGCACATACATTTTGCTATGGCTGAAGGGCGACGAATGCTCAAAATCCTCCAGGCTTTCGACGATAGATCTTGCCTCAGGTACAGGCGTCAAACTTTGGTTTCTGGCTCGTCTGGGCTCCCCGATTGCTGCTGTGTGATGCGCTTGAGGTTGCTGTCGTACTGCCTCGCTGCTCCGGAGCTTGACGCGATAAATGTACAGCGGAAGGCCAACCAGGTACAAGCGCAGGAGCACGATCGGGTCGGTCATCATGGCGATGTTCTTGAGGCGCACGATCGACCAGTGCTCTTTCGTTCGCAGTTCGAGATGCACTAAAGTGTCGTGGTTCGGACATCCCTGGACCAATTGCCAGTGAGACTGTTTATTTCGTTTGAGCTTGGCGATGCAGACCTCGCATTCGTCGATCGGCTGCAGCGTCGGGAGTCGAAAACTCTTCGAGACCAGGCGTCGCGCAGCTGAAATGCGCTCGGATGGTATGATTTTCTTGTAAAACCACGACATCACTCGACCTCTCTCTCGATACTCGAGGTGCGGGACTTGAGGGTTGTTGGTACGGTGCAACGCAGCTGTTGTTGGCACTATTGCTGTCGGTGAAAGCCCCAAGCGCACGCGCCAATACGTCACCAGCGACGCTCTCGACCAGAGTGTGTTTGTGCTGAACGGTATGAAATGCGATCGAGATGACACAGCGATATTGGCGGTGGGCACGGCCATAGGGACGATCAGGTGCACGATATGAGCCGCAACGAAGATGATGAAGATTGCGATTATAAGAACCTTGACATCAAAGTGGAAACCGTACTCGGCGACGTTGCTGTACCCCAAGGTGAACCCACCGTGAAGCGGATCGTGGTCTGAAAGAACCTCAAATCTCACGACAGACGAATCGCGAAAGGTTCGAGCGCGCATTGGTCCAAACACTGTGAGTCCCGAGATCATGCCGATCAGCGTGCCTCGAACGCCGACAACTCCATCAGCGGCCGTCCAATGCTTTGCGCGCGCCTGGAGGAAGTAGTGATGGCCCAGTGCCACCATCTTGAGAAAGAGCGACACGAACCAGATGTTCCGCATCTGGATCGACGCAACGAGAAAGTATCGTACCGGATCGAAGGTGATCGAGCCGTTGACTGTGGACCAAACATTATCGTTGATGAGATGGGTCAGGGAGCAGTCGATATAGTGCGCGAGAGCATAGCAACACACTGGAAACCAACTCCCGTAGACTATCACGTGGCTCGGGATCTTCACAGATGTCACCATGGCGTGGGTGATTCTGGTTTGCCAGCCGGCGGATTGGAACTTGGACTCGGCAGATCGAGCGTTGTAGCATCCGACCCAAACGCAGACGATTCGGATCCACATATACGCCTGCCCGGCTCCGCGCAAGAGACTCGTCATCACGTACCACTGGTTTATATCGCTCTTCACTACCGCGCGCTCGTACCGATAGTCGTCAACTACCACGGTCACACAGGACTTGATCGTGCCCGGATTGTGCTGCTGCTTACATTTTCTGCCGCGAATCAGCGTCGTGATCTCGATGTTGTCGGTTGAATAGAAGATACTCGGCATGACCAGCCACTTTTGGCTCGCGAGCGTCACCCGGGTCGACAGCATCGTGAGATCAAACTCAAGTTCCGGGTGTTGCTGTCTCAATGCGGCCAATCGAATCGCGAGGTGGTCCCACAAAGGGACTTGGACACTCGCCCCCAGTTCTGGATGATCGCAAGGCCATTCGATTGGATGGTAGCAAATGTCGGGACGAGCTGCTGGTGCACCGAGGTCGGAGACTGTGTTGCAGATGTTCGTACGGAGCTGCTCGCTTGACGAATCAAAGTACTGGGCCGAATGCATCCGCAGCTCGGTGTGTTTGAAGAGAAACTTGACAATGTAGTGGTGCAAGCGGTCGACCCAGAGCGACTCGGTCCCGAATCTGAACTGCGTAGCTGGAAATGCCTTCTTGTCGCTGACTGGTTGCCGTGGGAAATATCGCTCTGCGAGAGCTGAAATCAGTCCGTCAAGCATCGCAAACGTTGTCTGGAGGCTGAGTAGGTCGCCTTGGCAAGACCCTCGATACAACACACACGGCGGGTACTCGGCCACGCTCAGATGCTCCGCCAGCGTCCGTGTCGGGATGCTCAGCGAGTCGAACTTGTACGACCACAGGTCCACGGTGCCGACGGTTTCTCCGTCACAAGTCCCAGTGTACGTCGAAGTGTTGCTGCCTTCTTCCAGCCAAGTCTCGTTCTTGTAGATGTGCACGATTTGATACGCGTAGGGACCAAAGTACATGGCAGTATCTGTCGACACCGGGCAAAAGTACTTGCTCATGGAGCGCAAGCCGAGTCCCGTTCGGGGAATGTCGGTGGCCACGAGCACGAGACTGAAGATCGAGACGATGCACCGAAGGAGCGAAAAGTGCACCCACTTGTCAATGTCGCTTGGCGGCACGTGGACGTTCACGACTCGCACGGAGCTGAAGACCCGGACTGGAATCATCTCGTCTCGACTACCATCATCCATAGAGCTCCATGCAGCTGCGCACTTGCTTGTTGTCTCTTGAGTCGTTCGTCCCTGACGCACGATCGATCGAAAACTGCAGCGAAGTCATCAAATCACGCAGTGGACCAGACTTGACTCGCTCTCACGCATGTGTCTATCTATATTGGTGTCGAAAGAAATGAGCATGATCAAGAATAGCAGCATCAGCAGCAGCCAGTGGCGAAGTCTAAATACCACAACACGCATCCCAACTCATTCAGCCAGCATCAAAGAGACGTGACGTCCTCGCAGGTTCGAAATAATACAGAAAGCTGAATGGTAGAAGGAAAATCGCGGTCTCTAAGGTGGTGCTACGCCCATATTCCAACGGAACAGAGATATCAGACATGGCTACTATCTGAACGAGAAATCGCCAACTTTGGTCCCTCGAGCCAATTAATTGCCGGTCATATCGCGCAAGTCGACGTTACAAATGTTTGGCTTGAGCAACAACTGCGTTGACATAAATACAAGTCCGACTATTTTTCAGGTTCGAGTGCTCTCTTTGACGTGCTGTAAATAGGCGAATTCAGGTCCAACGACCACCTCCTCCCAAGCTCTTCAAGATCCAAAGGACCTCTGATATGGAGCTGCTCACTAAGTAGAACGTTGAGTGTGCGGACCTGGTGATCAGCCACGTCGGCGCCGGCTCGATCACGGACGCGCTGTCACTGCGCAAGAAGCTCGTGGTGGTCGTGAACATGTCGCTTATAGACAACCACCAGACCGAGCTCGTGGAAGCCATGGCCGAGCAGCAGTACTACGTCGCAACCACGTGTGAGACGCTCACCGAGACGCTGCGCACCGCCGACCTGACGGCTTTAAAGGCGTACCCAGAGCCAGACGAAGACGCGTTCCCGGGACTAGTGGACCACGTGGTGACGAGCAGCAGCAGTAGCAATACTAGAGATGGAGCTGAGAAGAAGAGCAAGAAAAACGAGTGAGTGAGACGCGGAGTTACATTGCTGCATACAGTAGTTGGTAGTAGATGTAGTCGTCCACCATGTCTCCGTAAATGCGTATTGGCGACAGTGTGCGTTGCTAGAGACTTCTCGTCTCGTTGTGCCCATTAACTCTACCAGTGCGATACATACAGTACCTTTATAGGAAACGAGAATAGCGAACTGCCTGTTCGAATGCACGGCCAGGATCGAGCAGTCGCATATTGTCGCGCTAGTCCACAGGCACTGCCCCCAGTAAGCAAGCGCCTGCCAGGAAGGATGTGCGTGATGTGCAACGGCCCGTCCGATCTCTCACTGGTCCAGGGCACCCCCGAGGTGGCGCTGCTCGCAGCCGAGAGCGAGTAGCTCATCGAACACCTCGAGACCGTGCTGGAAGGCGGCTGCAGCTCAAGCCAGGAGACGGCTCGTCCGTGTCGCTGCTCAATGACTCGGTTCCCGTGTTGACGCTGCATGTGTTTCCGAGCTATTCGTCAAGGCAACTGGCTGACGCTGACCGCCCGCTCCTGCTGAACGCGTTCGCAGTCCTCGCCAAGCACTCGCAGCGCCTGAACGCGTTCCCAGAACTCAAGAGCGCATTCTGGATGGACGTGCTTCGCACCAAGACGCTCAGAATGTCCACGCGCGACGCGCACCGATGTTCGTTTGCCAACTCCGAGTTCCCGCGCTTCGTTGTCGATTTCAGCCATTACCGGTGGTTGTGCGACGTGAACGAGACTCTGGGCGAGGCGCTGTACACGTTCACGACAACTCCAGCGAGAATGGCAACTCAGACACAGCAACAAGACTCACCAGACCTCTCGAAGGTGCTGTCGACGACCAAGCCGGTGAGCCAAGCGATGGTCGCGTTTGGGCTCTCGTTCGCGCGTTGCAAGCTCAATTCAGCCTCGCTTGAGATCCTCGAGCGCTTCTTCAACCGCGCGTTTGCCAGTCCAGATCGCCAGTACGACGTCGACATGCTGGATTTGAGTGAAAGCCCAATGATTGCAGCTGATCTAGCGGTAGTCGCAAGAATTGTTCAGAGGAAGAGCGTGTATCAATTCAAAGAGTTCACGCTGGACGAGATCATCCCGAGGGTTGTCAGCAGCGAGTACCGCGCACCTGAGGAGACGCCAAGCGAGTTCCTCGACATTATGAGAGCTGCGCTCGATGCCGACAAGCTGCCGCAATTGAGCCACAGCGGAGCATCGACCAGGCTGTCTACTACAACCATAGACGCTCCATCCCGACTGCGAAAGATCTCGACGCGCGACAACCACCTGTGCTTAAAGTACTTTGCAGCTTAGTTTTCAGCGCTGCGGTATGGGTGTCCCTTGAAGAGGACGTGTCCAGCTACATCGCGCAGTATGACGACGACGACGACGAAATGAAGAAAGACTACTGGCGCTGGCTCGCATTCGGACTCTTCTACCCGCGACCAAAGCGGTTCGCCGACAAGTTCAAGCTGCGCAACCTCGGCCACTTGGAGCGCGACCACGAAGCAGTCGAGACTTTTGCCAAGACACTGCGCAACCCAGTGGCAGAACTTTTCTACCATGGCGGACAACAACCTACTGGCGAGTGCCTCTCGGAGGTGGACACTCTCATGCTCTGCACTGTGAAGCAAGGCGCGAGCATCGAGGTCTTCGAATCCGGTGCAACTGACAAAGCGACATGGACGGACACCTTGCTCAAGTAAAGTGAAATGGAAGCTCTATGCGAAAGCCAAGACGGCTCTGTGTGCGTCGTGGTCCCAGGCATCGGTCTCGGATGGGTGAAGCCTAAGTTCATCGACTGTATTGAGCGAGAGCCACTGGATCGGTGTTGGGCGGAGCAAAGTGGACGGTACGATGTGCAACTCGGCAACGACGAGAACGACAAGAACTTGCAGGGACTGCGTCTCATGATCGAAGTGATTGGTCCGCAAGTGCGCTCGCTCTCGTTTGACTATAACACTGAAAACAAATGCGGATTCGTTCAGTTCATTCTCGCGAACTGCAGGAACCTCCAGCGATTGAGCCTGAAGCACGCGGGCGTCTCCCCAAGCGACGGTGACGCGTTGATCGAGGCTCTCAGCGGAGACTTCGGAGGTCGCTTGCTGACGTTGAACCTCAACGGGTGCAAAAAACTCAGCAACGACTTTGTGGCCAAACTGGCTACGGTCTTAGCTAACGCAGAAAGTCCGCCAGTACTACAGGAGCTTCGGCTCCACAAAGTTGGCGTTACTAGTATCAGCGAGGGACTCGCCGCTTTGCACCAAGCGCTGGAAGCGAATCGCACGCTCGAGCTGATTGAGCTCACAGGATCCAGGATCCCGCGTGGTTTTGAGCCCAAAGACGTAAAACTAGAGCGAGATCGCTTGGAGGCGTCGTTCCAGGGCCAGTTGCTGGGGGCGAGAGTCCCAATGGAGACGAAGCTGGCGTTCCTGAGTGTCGTAGGCAATAACAACGAGAAAAAACAGACTCGCTCGGACAGGCAGGCGACACGAGCGATCCACTCACTCGACTCGTGGCTGCTATCGACCATCTTCGCATTCGCTGCGAGTCCTGAAGTGCGCCGCAAGATCGTGTGGAACTCCGATATCAACCAGAAGCACTATGCCGAGGAGGAGTAGGGAACTACAGTAGATAGAAAGCCTACCCAACTAACTGTGAGCGTTCACCACCACCACCACTCTTAGAGATACAGAAGCCACTGAGGTACTGGAGGCATTTGATAATCAGAGGAGCTATTGGTATTCTTATCAACTAACTGCACAGGGTGGTTTGCATGCATCAAAACGCACACAATCGCCAAAGGCTCTATATCCATTGCGAGAGCGGGACGATCTCATCGTCCCCATCGTCACCTCCACAGGAAGATAAACACGACGATGACGACGACGATGACGACGGCTCGCTCGCCTCCATGTACGAGAGATAGACGTCGAGATGGGACTCGAGCATCTGCGCGGGTCGGTGCTCGAGGATCCTGCGCAGCTGGATGCTCAGGTTGCGCAGCTTGCGCTTGAACGCCGCGTTCGTGAACAGCACGGCCCGGCCCGAGACAATCATCCCGCCGCGGCGGTCCTGCGTGCGGTAGTTCGTGGGCATCTCCACGGGCGGGACCACGTACACCTGGACCTCCGGTTCGTGTACATTGAGCGCTAACGACGATGGCACGCTGACTGGCGCATTCCGCTTCTGGCTGGAGCTCGACTTGCCGTCACTCTCGACCGCTGGAAAGCTCGCCACTGGCTGGAGCCACTGCGGCGGTGCGTCTTTCTCCTTCTTCTTCTTGGCGCTGCTGCTGTTGCTGCTGCTGTTCTCCTTTCCACGCGACGACGAGAAGAACGAGCTCCGGCGCTTGGCGCGCGGCTCCACGCTGCTCTCAAACTCAAACGCACTACCAGACAGAGATGAAGACGACGACGACGAGCAGCCTGTCATGGAGCCCGTGGACGCGCGTCGCGTGAGCTCGTTCCGCTTCGTCTGCCGGCCCGAGAGGAAGAGCCTCTGCATCCAGGCTTCCACCGCCGAGCGGGTCTTGCGGCTGAGCGCGCGCGTGGCGCCAGAGCTGCTGCTGCTGCGGGGGCCTTGGCTCTTGCTCGCGACCACCACCAACTGGTTGCCATTCGCAGCGGAGCTGCTGGAGCCATAGCTGGTCGAGTCGTCGGTGCGCGTGTCCGTCACGGGCTGCAGCGTGCGGTGCGCGAGCTTCATTCTGAGGCTTTATGGATGGACAAATGGACGGATGGACCTTTGAGTTTGCCGCGTGTGCTGCACAGAGAGAGAGAAGACGGTAATAATGGCGAATGGCGAATGATGAGGAGCGTGCGTACATTGCCGTTGCTTTTGGAGCCATTCGCGGAAAACAAACAAACGCCGCGATTTAAAGTGAGCCAGTTTGCCTTCTGGCAGTTGGCAGTTGGCAGTTGGCGCCGTTTCGCGGACCAGTCGAGGTCCGAGGCCATTGGCTGAAAATGGAGCTGACGCCAGCTTTTAGCTAATGCGGGCTGGGTTTGGCAAAGTGGCGAATAAAAATGGCAGCGATAGACAGACGTCTATCAACAGGCGACATTATTTATCGCCGGCTGGTATGAGACGGCAGGATCGACAGATAGATTGGTTGATGATTCAGGCAGGATGACGGCAGAGACGAATACTTGTACAGTCAACACTTGGATTATTATTATTTTAGACTGTAGATGTGGAGCCGCGGTGGCGTTGGCCTATCCAAACTCGGCAAACGCAACAGAGATCCAACGACACAGCATGAGTATCCCTTCCGTGGTGAAGCGTTGCGAAAGCAGATCATATACTAGAGTATCGTAAATGGATGACGGTGGGTGCTCCAGCTCACAGAGAAAGCGTACGACGGGGGGACACAGCGACTTCCCTCTCGACTCGAGTTCCTGTCGATGCACCACCGGTTTATTATGAAATACACTCTGCAGTTTAGAGCGTTGGAGACACCCAAATAGCAAGCCAAAAGGCCATTTCCAAGCCTTTTGGGACACTGGCGCGAAAAGTCGCGCCTTGGCAACTTCAACTCAGTTGCTGAACTCTTGCTTTCGTATTGCTTTATGTCGAAACTGTCAAAAGTTTGTGAAGACTGCAAGAGCATAGTCAGATCAAGATGTCTGCCGTGCTTTTTAACACCATAGTGAAATCAACATGTCTGCAGTGTTCCACATTTGCATTCAGTTCAGGTATTTTGGCTGCAAAAACGAAGCAGTTTCAAATATCATTTTGCTTTTTCTAGAAAGATTGTTTTTCTCTGGCTGTTGATTTGTGAAAAATGGCTCAGCCGTTGGACAGGTCGCTTGCTCACGAAAGGTCGCGCCTGGCTGACTGGCATTTGGGTCTGCGAATCTCCAAATTAAACAAGCCATTCTTGGAATTTGAAGCTCAGAAGTTAAAAAGGAGTATTAATAGATTAAATTTAGCTTTGGAGCGCTACTTTTAGTGTTAAAATATGAGGAATGTTGCAAGTCGCATGGCTATCGCTTCTCCTTGCGCTGCTTTGGCGCGGGGTAGTAGGCGAGGCTGCGGTACGCGTCCTTGTTCGACGAGCCGAACGCGCGCGCCTCGGCGATGCACGCGAGCGCCTTCACGGCGCGCTTCTTCATCATGCAGCGGTGCGCGTCGCGCGTGAACGGCACGCGGCGTCCGCCGACCGTCACGCTGCAGCCACTGGCTCCGCCCGGGGCCGCGCTCCGACCTAAGTACATGCTCGGGATCTCCACTGGTGGAACGACGCGCTGGCTTTCGTTTTCCTGCTGTTCTTGGTCAAGCGCCTGGTTGCTGCTGCACTTCACTGACGAGTGTCGACCGTACTTCTTCTCGCTGTTCTTGCTGCTGGTGTTGTTGTTGTTGCCGTTTGATGATGATGCGGATGTCGCTTCCGGACTCGAGTTCTTGATCGCCTTGTGCTCGTGCGGCTTGAAGAGCGCCTTGATGAACGACGGGTGCTTGCGCTTCTGCTGTGATTCACACACTGGCGAGGACGGCGAAGACGTAGCTGCTGGCGACGCATACGCCGCGCTGTTTTCCTTGTGACTGTGGTGGTGTAGCCGCAGCTTCCGCAGCCACGCGTCCATGACCGACGACGGGCTCTTGCTGTTGGTCGGCTCGAAGCGCGCGAGCGGCTGCTGCTGCTGCTGCTCCGTGCGCTCCTGCGGGCTCCACGCGGCGCTCTGCTGGACCGCGACGCCCGTCATTGTTGAGTCTGTTGGTCGATAAGAGTAAGTGCTATGCTGTGCTGCTGTGTTGTATTGTGCTTCAAGAGCGCGTTTTCGGATATGAGGAGCTCTGTTGCTTTTTTTGCCTGTGAACGAACAGCTCACTCACTTGTGTGAGTGAGATTCACAAAGGCGTTCCCTCTTTTGGCTCGTCCCATCACTTTTTCGCGTGCTAGGCTCACACACATCGTCGCATACGGTGCTCTGATTGGCGGAAATTGATCTGTTTAACGACTTGGAGCCAATCAGAGGGCCGAGAAGCGAAAAAGCGGTTACCAGATGATGATGGATGGATGGGTGGAATGCGGCTGGGGGTTGGTTCAGGATCAGTCTGGGTACCAAAAAGCCGCTGGGCTGGTACTACTAATTTTTGTTTCTTAAGTATGGGAATAACAATCGACCATGCGGTGCCATATTCTGAGTCTGGTGCACTCGCTCATCTTGCGGCAGCATGTGTGTGCGGGCGAGAAGCGAATGAAAGCTCAGCAGAAGAAGCCCGGCGACTTCTCGATCAGGTTTGGTTTGATGCGTTTATGCTGGAGTTTGGTACCAAAAGTATCAGGGCTGCAGGCAGACATTTGGTGGTAGAGAACCCGCCCTCTCGTTTGTTTGACCGATTGTGGATGATGAACTTGTCTCGAACGAACGGGCCAGTTCAGTTCAACGAAGGCCTTCGCGTGGCATGCAGCGTCGTTGTGCGCAAGCGACAGCCAGGCTACGCCTCTCCATTTACGTATAGGAAGACATTTTATATTGTAAGTATGTTAGAGGCTTGTGAGTCAAGGAAAGTATTAGCTACATTAGCGAAATGATATATTTGCATCATGAAGAGGGATAGCCACAATGAAAAGGTAGTTTACATTCGAATGATGAAGATGTCCAAAGACCAAAAAGTGGCACCCGAACCTCTCAAACGTCTAACTCCTCTGCTGTCCGTTCCTCATCAGCAGCGCCACCAAACGACTGGCGCCCCTTACATAGGTTGATGCTTCGTCCACCAACCTCCATTTTCGCAGTTCTCGCAATTGTTTCCATCAGAAATTGCCCAAATTGAGTTTTGTCCCAGCCTCTCAATATTGTGATCATCATTCGCTTTGCTTTGTGCCTGCAGCAGATCCATCCGAGGGCTTCCTTCCCCACAAGAACCAAATATAATCTGATTCTCCTCTCTGCACCTTTGCTTCTTGCGTCTGGTCAACAGTTGTTTTCTCAAACCCCAGGTGGACTCTCGTCCATGCAGCATCGCTAGACAACTTCAATGTGGCTCGAAAAGAGAGCTCTCGTCGTCAGGGGGTGCCGTCTCATTAGAGTTAGAGAATGGGTTAACCTGAAGGAAGCTTGCTGCAAGAAGCTTTTTGATGCTTTTGATGGCCACCCTCCCAACAAGAAGACCAAATATTTTAATGCGACAAAAAGAAAAACAAAAATGCTCAAATTGATCCTGAAGCAGTGTGCAAGTATGGGTTCAACATGCTCAAAATCCCCCCTTCCCCAGGCGCAAACACGCCAATCTGTTCAAAGAGGCTAAAAAATCTCTTCATTTATATATGTGTATATTTGCCAAATGCGCGAGCGAATTTGCAAGCGAGCAAGCCTAGACTGAGACGCTGGTGACACCTGTTTGTTTGTTTGTTTGTTTGTTGCTATGACAAAGCCCGCCCATCCTTCACGTTGAAGTTGTCTGCCAGTTGGATGTTGGTGCACGTTGTCCCGCATCACCAAGACACGTCATTCAAGCGATTGGCGCTTCGTCCCGACGTGCGACGCAGCACGCGGGTCTGAAGAGCTCCAAGTTGCAGAAGAAGATTCAACAGCCATTGAGCTCCTAGCTATTCACGCATGCTTTCAATCGAGTGAATCGCCAAGAATCTCCCCCACTAGAGAAACTTCCATTTTTTTACTACATGCTATATGGCAGGCGTTCACAATGTGTGGAGTTCCGGGCGTGAGCGCGTGCATAGGCTATTTGGGAGGTAAACTGGCAGTCCTAAAGCACTACTATGGCTCAACATTTCTATGTAAAATACCAGCAAAGCTAACGTTAGGAAGCCAGCAGGAACAGTGAACAATGTAGTGTCAATTTTCCTATTCGAAAGCACTTTTGTTTTGGAGAACGCCAGTGGCAAGCGCAAAACCCATAAAGCTGGTTCGCCATTGCAGACCATCACTGCTCGAGAGAAGAAGTGAAGCATTTTGCGTCAGGGGTTGCCACCAGAACAACCTTCTCGGATGAGGTTGGAGGGAGCCAAGCAGAGCCAGTCTTTTGTTTCGACACGTGCCGACACGTGCTGACACGCCTCGACTTGGTGATACGGTTACTGTTGTGAGCTGGTCAAAGATGATAACCGGTTAAAATAGTTTACTTACAGTGTCGAAACGGACACGAGTTGATGAAGTTGGCTGCAGCTTTCTTTGATCTCAATTTTCAAAAGCAAAACGAAGAACATCTTGTAAGGTGGTAGTTCCTGGAACACTACAGATTTCGCGCTGCCTGTTCAAAGAGCAAGCTAAAAAGAATTGTGGACAACCTTACACCTACCGGGATGCGCAAAATAAAGTAGCTGAAAAGGATCCCCAGGTCGCTATCGAGCTGCGAAGAAAAGCCGAGCACATCCGTTATTCATACTTACAGCCCATACACTTCCTATTCTGCTTCGTGGTGACTAACTTTGATGTAGCTCAGGTAGTTCCTCTGCCATTACATGGTCCTAAAAACGCTTGCCCACCAGTTTTACATACCAAGCTCTTGTGTTTCACCAGAGCCTCACCCTTCACAAATCCAGTTCTGCAAAAACTACTCGTTATGTAAATTCAGTGCTAAGCGCAAATCTGGGCAGGTACGATTGAGAAAGTGGGTTATATTTTTTTGAAGTTCCTAGTTGACGATGGAGAAGTTTTGAAATGATTTCCCTGCAGTAAATATTAGCCATAGTTCGTTAGGCCAAAGCTTCAGATTGGTGTACCGATCCATTCCTAAATAAAGGCCACGCTCAGGCGCGCAGGAGACGTTCGGATCAGCAAGTAGACTCTGGAGGTCCACCTCGCCATTCAAACGCAGCGAGAGCAGGCAAGTTTTGCTGTCGACATGGAGCAAAAGACGCAAACACACACACACACAATTTATATCCCTTCACGATCACTAATATCTCCCAACCTTTTGTTCTAATAAACGCTTTTACTAGCTGCACACAATCAAAGTTTCAACGAATCAAATGCTCTATGTTGGAAAGTAGTTTCAACATGGTGCCTCTGCATCCATTCATTGTCCCGTGGGACGTTTCGCCTCGTGTCCTTCGTCTCTTGCAACCATCCATCCACCCGCCGCCCATTCGAGGTTTCTCTCTTCGCTGCACAAGAAGTCTCCGCAACTTAAGCACACTACGGAATCGCTCATGGTGGACGCTCATGCCCCCGACGCCCCCTTTCCCGTCGACGCCTATGTCAAGTACAAGCGCGTGACAACGTTCTTCCTCGACTGGCTGCTCCGTACCGCTGGGAAAGAAATCCTGGCGCGTCAACACGTTGACTTGAGCACGCTGAAGGAGATTGCCGACGACTTCATCACAACTGCTGCAACCAGCGAGTCAACGGAGCCGCAAGTGAACCTGAGAGGACTGAACAAGGCACTGGACGCGTGCCAGTGCGCTATCATACTGCGAGAGAGAGTCGCTCAGTTTTTCAAGGCGTCGGCCGCAGATGAAGATGCGCAAGAGAGCCATGAACACTTTCTGGAGCTGTTGAGAGAGTGGCACACTGCTCTCACTCAACTCAAGCGCATGCTGCAGGCCGAGTCGCAACCGGCAACGGACTCAGACGCTAGCGAGAGCATTTCTTCAAATTACTTTGGGACGCTGGACTTGGGCGACGACGATGAAGATGAAGGTGGTGATGGACAAGTCAGCAGCAGCAGCAGCGGCGTCGCAGAGCAGCACTCGGACGATAGCTCACAGCACAGGAAGCCCAAGCGCTCGAAGCGCTGGACCAAGTTCTTCGATCAGCAGTTTACAGAGAACCTACAGTTCGAGCTCGGTTGCTTCGTCGTCTCGATAGACGAGCTCGTGGAAAGAGTATTTCGCGCCTTCCGAGAGGTGAAATTGCAGCACAAGACGCTGGTGGAGGCAGCTTCCGTGGTAGCAATGGCGATGGAGCGCGCCGACTCTCTCATCGCGAAGCTGCAGCTCCGCTACCCTTCCATCTCACTAGCCTCGCACCTGGTCGCCGCCTTGACAAATTACCTGTCAAAGGATTTCTCGACCCAGACTCAATATTCGAGTGAAAGGAACGAAAAATTGCGCGCAGGTCCCTACGACTTCGAGCTTGGGGTGATCCACTTGGACCTGCGCGAAATCTCCACACTGCTGACCAGGTTTGCCGAGTTCATTCCGAAAGATGAGGGCAACTCGATTCTGATTCGACGAACCGGGAATGTATTGTACTGCGAAGAGACCACGCGAGACTTCGTATCTCTGCTGAGTGTCGACTTTGATATTTTCCTGATGCAACTGCTGATCCAGCTGTACAACGCAGTGCAAAAGCCAGGTAGCTCCATTCGGTCGGCTGGTCTTTCAGGTAACTTTCTCAGCAAAGTTGTCGGCTTTTTCAAGACAAAGGAGGTGGCGGTGTCCTTGGTTTTCGCAATCCTCTGTTGGATTCAGTCGATCGCAGCGCTTCAAGGTGACCTTGGGCTCAGCAGGAGCGTGAGCGTATTGATCCAGCATGTGTGGAGGCTGTCTGATAACGTGCAGGCAGCTCTGGACACACTGCAACTGAGCGACACAATTCGCCCACTATTTGAGGACCTGAGTGCGCAACTTGGCTTCTTCATTGAGCACCTGGGACTCCTGCGAACGAATCCGATCTTGGCTGGGTTCGTCGACCTCGATTTCGGCTTCCAGTACCTCCAACTCGGGAACGCAGCTCTCTCGAGCGCAAAAGAACTATCAGTCGTCAAGGAGATGTACGACAAGCTTGTCCAGTACGACGGGCTGCAGTATATCGACTTTTTTTACAAGATCTTTGCGATCCTCGATTTGAACCCTACTGGCAGCTCAACCGGCGAGAACGACTTCAATCCACCTGTTAGTGACGGAGTTTGTATCCGCGAGCTACCTCGCATTTTGCGGCTGGCGGTCGAGAACGGCAAGATTACGCTCGCACATGAGCAGCTCGAAGCTGGCGCATTCAACGTATGCCAAGCTACAGTGTCGGGTGGTTCTTTGATGGATATCGCCCAGTCGCTTACTGTAGCGCTGGATACGCTCGTGCTTTTGCGGGTTCTGAACCGGTTCTTCTCCGGTGTATACGAGGCGTACTCTTTATAAAGTACGGAAGGCAGTTCACCCGTTCAGAAAGTGAGACTCGCATTTGTCGAGTCCAAGCCCAACTCGTCTCGGATTCGCAACATAGTGACAGAGACAATCTCGGAATTTTTTGGAGCAGAAGCGAAGCCATGTTGGAGCATGAGGTATCGGATGTTTCGAGAGAACGCTAGTTGGATCCACGGAGAATTTGGGATCAAGAGCTACAAAGACGGTGAACCCTCAAAGGCGAACCCTCAGCGCTTGATTCGTCGGTTAATGCTGGGGATGATGTTTTCGCATGGCTCGACGTTAGCACTTGAAGAGGAGAGACATTTCAAGGATGAGATAAAAAAAGGACCCCATGTTCCTCAACCTCGCGATCCCTCCTCCTGAGTTGCCGTCCACTTGGCTCTTGGATGAGCATGCTTCCTGCACGCTTCTTCAACTTGCAGTAGCAGGACCAGCGCCTGATATTCGACTGGTGGAGTGGCTGATTCAAATGGGTGCTCTCCACCTCCAGCCCTCGATCAACCGTACGAGTGGAACTCCCGAAGAAGACCTCCCGGACCATCTTGCAGTCCACTCCGCGGTGATCGCTGGTCACGCTGAAACCGTTCGGTTAATTCTGGAAATCGAGTTGTATCGCGATATCGACACCACCACTCTCCACTCGAGGCAATCGCTGGTGCATCTGGCTGTGAAGCATGGGCGTAGAGAAGTCTACAAGCTCCTTCTTGACCTTCAGGCCAACCTTCAGCTCAAAGACGCGAACCTCAAGAGTGCATTCCAGTTGGCGAGGGATCGTGAGTGGAAATCAGAGCTTTTGAACAACACACTGAACCAGGCCGAGTCTCACCGGCGAGACGATCTCAAGCCATGGCGTGAAAAGCTCAATTTCGCAAATGCTCGCATCCGAAATCAAAATCTGGAGGTTTACGACGCTCTTCAACAGCAGCAGCAGCAGGAAAAGCTGAAAGTAAAATCTCCGAAAACTCAAATGAAGTCATACACTCCAAAGGCGGCAGCAAAGAAGAAGCGAGAGAAGAAGAAGTGAAGTGAACGCGAGGCTCTGAGAAGATTAGGGGGAGAGGGGAAGAAATGGTTTGGATGTCTACCTACGAATGGTCTCCTCACTCCACCCCAGGACAACTTTGAGTACTTTCAATAGGTGGGAAGCATGCACTTAGAAGCACTGAGTACCAACTCACACGAACAGCCTTCATTCTAAAGTACAAACGATGACTCTGTCTAAAATGAACCTCTGCACAATGCACCATATCTCCATACCCCCACGTCAACTTCACCGAGGTACAATGTATCGACCAGATCGGAGAGAAATTTCACGTTCAGCACGGGGTGAAAGCATGAGATGAATCATTCCATAATCCTTCTTCGGTGCAGTCCGCGAGTTCTGTATGCGATGAGGTTGAATGCGTGCTTTAAATTATCCATTCAGGAATTAGCAGCGCAACACATAGAGGTAGGTCATGGATAAGGCCGCACGCAAGCAGTTTGTTTCTCAAAAATTTATGACGTGAGCAAAAGAACTCCGATCTGTGCGCTTCTCCACTTCGCAGCAGCAGGGGATTTTCGCGACATCCGACTGGTGGAGTGGATGATCCAAATGGGAGCTCTTCAGGTCCAGCGGGGAATGGTAAGCAAATATTATTTGGGAATGCTGAGCCATCCAGACGTCGACATTCCCGACGAGCTCGTTGTCCACTCAGTTGCGATCGCTGGCCACACGGCGATCGTTCAGCTGATCTTCAAAGCCGAGATGTGTCGGGAAATCGACACGCGCACGCTCCTTACAAGACA
>JAASFI010000332.1:0-33823 GCA_023333705.1 Globisporangium viniferum
CGTCGGTACAGGGGACGCTGAAATCGGTGGTGTTGTGAGTATTGCCGGAGGTGCGACCTCGAGTACGGATGGGGTCGGCGGAGCTGTATCGATTATCGGTGGCAGTGGCGATCAAAGTGGCGGAGACATTGAAATTTCTGGCGGTGAGAGTCAATCGCTTCGTGGCGGAAACGTCCGTATTACCAGTGGAGCAGGAGAGTCTGCAACGAGCGGCGATGTCATTCTCAGTACAGCTGCATCCGGTGTGACTCAAACAAGTGGATCGTTGATCTTCAGTTCTGGCGTTTCCACGGGTGGCGACTCTGGCGGTATCACGTTTAATACCTCTAGCTCAGTTGGAGGGAAAGCTGGTTCCATTTCGCTTCGAGTTGGAAGTGGAGACGTATCGGAGGGTGGCTCGCTGAGTCTCACGAGTGGAAGCAGTTCCAACGCCGACGGAGTTGGTGGAGTTCTTAGTCTACTGGGCGGAGAAGGCACCAAAGTGGGTGGCTTGGTGGATATCCGTGGCGGAGCAGGTAGTGAAGAGAGGGGTGGAGACGTTCAAATTACAAGTGGCGGTAGCGTTTCGTCCATCAGTGGCAACATTTTGATCGGGACTGCAACGTCTGGAACCGACCAAACCAGCGGGTCAGTGAGTATCTTTTCCGGGATATCGACTGGTGGTGATTCAGGAGGCATCAACATCACAACGTCTGGCGCGACGCTAGGCAAAGCAGGGTCGATTATCTTGTCAGTCGGATCTGGTGATGCAGTCGAAGGCGGTACTGTCAGCATCACAGCTGGGTCAACCACTGGCTTATCCGGAGGCAAGCTTTCTCTTCTAGGTGGCGCAGGGGGCGAGATTGGCGGGGCTGTCGAAATCACTGGCGGCAGTGGGGCAGTTTCTCGAGGTGGCGACGTTACGATATTGAGTGGCGCAAGCGACACAGGAGTTAGCGGCAACATCTTGATTGGGACGGCGAATTCTGGCACCAGTCAAACCAGCGGAACCTTGACCTTGTCGACAGGCGAGGCACAAGGAGGTGACTCGGGCGAGATTTTCATCACAACCTCGGATGCAGTCGGCGGCAAAGCGGGCTGGATTAGTATCGCTGTCGGTAGCGGCGACGTCGCTGACGGCGGAGTGGTGAGCATCCTGGGAGGGACGAGCACCTACGAGACTGGAACCGGAGGGTCTGCAATTCTCACGGGAGGTGAAGGCGCATCTGGTGGTGATGTCGTTATCACAGGAGGATCAGCCACAAACTCCACGGGAGGAACAGTACTGATCACGAGCGGCGGGAGCAGTGGAGGAAGCAGTGCCCGAGTGCTCGTACAATCCGGATCGGCCGCGGAGAATTTTGACACTGGGTCAGTCCAGCTAACCTCGGGCGACACGACTGGCGACGGAAGCAGTGGAGAAATTTTGTTCACGACTGGAAACGCTGCTGCAGCCACGGCTGGCTCGTTCCGAGTATCTGTCGGCGGATCGAAGGCAGCTGGCAGCACAGGCGGTGAAATCCTGCTCAGTGCAGGGCTGAATGACGTCGGCATTGGAGGGCCGATCGTCATGACACCGGGACTTGGCGAAACAGACTCGGTGCACGGCTCCTTCCGTGTCGAATACGACAGCAGCGCCCCCGTTCTGTCTGTTTCAAATAGCAAAGTAGCAATCGACAATACGCAGTACGTGAGCATCAACTCGCTGGCTGCGCTCGACCTCAAGGCGATATCCGATCTCTCAATTACGGGCAACTCGACCAGTGTCTTCGGTGGTCCGTTCATCGTCGACTCGAATGATTTCTCCGTGAGTTACGACGGGTCTGCAATGCTGCAGGTGGTCGCGACAACAGGCGACGTGAGTTTCCAGGGCGACTTGAACGTGAAGAAAGACATCGCGGTGATTCTGCACGAAGGCGAATCGCTCACGCTTATAACCCCAAGTCTGGTGATTCCTGGCGCGAGCACGGCCTTCTCTGGCGCAGATGTGAGCTTCTCTGGGGCACAAGTTGCTTTCTCAGGCGCGAGAGTGACTTTATCCGGCGCGAAGGTGGATTTCTCGGGCGCTGCCGTCGATTTCTCGGCAGCCACGGCAGTTGACTTCAAGGGCGACGTCACATTCTCCGGCACGTCGGTGGACTTCACCACGTCAAAAGTGACGTTCTCCGGTGTCGGCACAGCGCCAACTGCGGCCACGTCGTGCAAGGCGGGCGAGATCCGCTTTGACAGCGCCAACATTTACATTTGCGCTGAAGACGACAAATGGCGCTTTGTGGCCACGAGCGAGTTGATCGACCCTGTGAGTCCGTGAAGACGTAGATGAGAGAAAGACACGGAGAGTTAGTTAGCGACTGCTGCATCTGGATAATGAAGAAGAACAATATACATATATAACACTTACTAGATGTTGTTCAGCTTGAAGTGCAGATTGCTCATTCGAGGTATGGACCCACTTGAACCTTTGCTTACCCAAGACCGGCCACGGCTTGCACGATCATAAAAACTCAGGTGAAGATGCTGGTGCTGGAGGCGCTTCTTTGATGCTGCGGCGATGACGGTGACGGAGAAAGCTGGCGCAGCGAACGGCACAAGAATAAAAAAGGCTCGATTGATTGGTGGTTACGGTTGAAGAGCTTTTATTGATACAGGGGGTTATTGATTGATTCTAATTGCATTCCTTGCTGTCTTCATCTTGGGCAATGGGCTCTGTCCCGCTTCATCCAGCGAGATCAGAATAGATAATTTGTTGTTGTTGATTGGGTGGGTTGTCGTCACAGTTCCATCCAAGCTTCCAGCTGAGCTTGCGTCTAGCTCTGGTTGGCGAACGCAGCGACGTGACGTGCAGACTCGACCGACGCCGCGCTATAGCAGCATGGCTGCGGCGCTGGCTTCAACGGCAACTCTGGGGTCGCGCTGTGCACGAGCTGCTTCACGAGCGTTGGTCCCGTCGCGTGGGCGTTCTCCTTCAACACCACGAGACCGCGAGGAAGACCAATGGACTGGTCGATCTTCTGCATCGCTTCGAACACAAGCGGGAGGCGCACCCAGTGAGGAGGGTACTTGAACCGCGCCACGTCCAGTAAAAGCACCATGTCGTTCTCTTCGTGGTATCCTCCGATTGGCGAAAAGTGGCCATCGCCAGTCTGACCGAGCACCTTGCGGCTGTAGTTGAGCACGACGATCTCGTTGTTCGTCGAGCAGCTGTGCTTCACGATCGAGCGGAACTCGTCCAGCGACAGGTTGCTGTCAGCGCGCATGTCATCGGTCAGCACGCCATTGCAGCGAGCGAGGCAGATGAACTCGGACAAGCTGATCCCCTTCTCCTTCGCGACGCTCAGCGACGTGCAGCAATCAAAGAGCTCCTCGCTGAACCAACGCCACGGTCCCTTCCAGAGGCGGCCAGGATCGATCTGGAGCGCATTCAAGCACATCGCCAGCGTGGCGAGTCCACAGAAAGCTGGCTCTGCCTGCGTGATGAACTGCTCCGCGAGGGGGAAATAGATCTGCATGTAGTTGTTCGCGCTGTTGATAGCCTGTGTGAACAGCTTTCGGCCCTCGGGGCTGGAAAACGCGATACAGTCTTGAGGCAAATGGCGGCGGTGGAACGACGATTCGTAGGAAATGGAGTTGCTGTGCCCGTGTGGATGCACAGGGTTCGAGTTCGTCACCATCACCGACGTTGCTGGGCTACTGATCACTGCACTCATCTCCACTGCTGCAGACTCGTCGATCTGGTTCGACGAGATCACCTGGACTCGCGCCGCTGCTGCTTTCGCCAGCGCCTCGGCTTCCTGCTGCTCCTTCAGGCGCTTGGTCTTGCACCCGCACTCCATGTCCATCGGCAACTCGCACTCCTTCTCTTCCTCCTTCACTCGCTGGTGTTTCTTGATCTTGACTGCGCTGCCACCGGAAGACGCTCCGCCACTACTGCTGCTACTGGACTTCTTGATACGCGGCTGTGCGTGCACGAGTCGCGGTTTGTTCTTGTGCTGCGTTTGTATTCGGCTCGCGGTGCGTGCGCGGGAGTCTGCGACGTGCGCGAACGGCGAGCGGCGGTGGTGGTGCAGCAAGCTGAACGGCGACTGGGGCTGCTGCTTCTGGTGCTGCTCCTGGAAGTGCGCGGCGAGGCTCGATACAAACGCGAGGTCGGCCGCACTGGCCGAGACACTGAGCCCCGCGCTGACTGCTGCGACGGACGATGCCGAGGAAAGACGCGCGGCGGACGCGGCGATGCTCGTGCTGTTGTTGCGCGTGGTGGTCGCGCGCGTGGGCTCCTGCGCGGAAATGCGGCTCTGCAGCAGCAGCACAGGCGAGGGCGAGGACGACGCGCCGCCGCCGGCGCCGCCCGTGGCGCCCAGACACGCGTGCGAGCTGCTGCTCAGCGCGCAGCGGCAGCGAATCAACTCGCGACTTCGTGCCAGCATGTCTATGTGGTGTTCCTTGTGACGTGTGTGAAGCGGGCGGATTATTAATATTCCGGAAGATTGAATCTCGCAGGGGCAAGGCGTGCGTGGGTGGCGCTCTGGTCTGGAGGACGCGCGCGTTCTGATGCCGACGGAATAAGAGCAAATGGAATGGCTTGAGCTGAGGCCTGTGCGTGCGTGGGAGTCAGGAAGCCGTTGCGCAAATGGCGATCCTGTGTGGACTGTGAGGCGGATGGACGGACGGGCGGACTGAAGGACTGACGCATTTGATGGCGAGCCTCTAACCACATGCTAACGAGCGCGTGTGCTGGAGTGAGAGCATTCCAGGTCCAGAATCGTTTTTCTCCAGGTCCGAATATACAGATCTGGGAGGAATAAGGTAGTGGATGCTGATTATTTACACTGACGTTGATTTGATTATTCGCTTGCAGTGTTGTTAAATATGGTATTTTATGTGTGAAAAAGGGATGATTTAGTGGAGTGAATTCACCCTGAGCTCCAGTGACCGTCATTCCTGCAAGCTTACAGTTTTCAAGTACAATCCAAAACTCCCGAATCCCGAATCTGGATCAATTTTTGGGGGTTTTGCGCAATTGGCAAGGCGCGTGCCTTCCACGTATCAGAGCGCGAGGCAGACCCGCTCTACCCAATCAAACGCAATCTTACAAATATGGACCTTATGATTGGCTATAAAGGCTGAAAGACCGCGTGGCTGTTCCGCTTGTGATAACAAAAAGTGAACTGGGTTTTTGATCAGGAAGAAAAAGCGTGTGCGCGTGCTCACGATGGCTCACGCTTGTGCTTTTGTGTGTGGGCGATCATGAAAGGACAACTTCAACGCCTCGTTCACTCGTTCGGAGGCGCGCGCGGGGCACACGCCATGCACCGTCTCTGCGCGCCTGCCACGCGCCCCAGAAAGTGTTCTCTCTTTTTCCATCTCATCTGGTCGTTGTTCCGTGGTTTGTTTGCTTCGTTCGTTCCCACCTTGGATGCTTTTGACACAACAACAGTGATAGGATGGGTGGATGGAGCGTGAATGAGAGAGTGAAAAAGGCATGACAGTGCTTGATTTTGATTGATTATTTGCTGTGGGAGTTGAGTTCGCGCGTGTTTGTGCTTGGTGGTGCTTTTTGTATGGGAAGTATCAGCCTTCTACCTTTCTGGCTGAATTTAGGTGGTCCACATGAAAGATCGCGCCGTTTCGGATCTCTCCATCTCCTTGTCGCTGTTGCATTGGCTGTGTTGATTGACAAGCAAACAC
Organism: Globisporangium viniferum; assembly: GCA_023333705.1. Classification (NCBI taxonomy): domain Eukaryota; phylum Oomycota; class Peronosporomycetes; order Pythiales; family Pythiaceae; genus Globisporangium; species Globisporangium viniferum. The sequence goes on from JAASFI010000332.1 coordinate 5,665, forward strand.
CAGAGGCGGACCCGCCATCTTTGATGGGTGCAGGTACAAGGCGATCGAGTGCGTGCAGTGCGCCGCAGAGCCCAGCAGACCACCACAACGCGGAGGAGCAGATGAAGCCAGCGCCAGTGTACGAACGATGGCGCCTTCTTCTGGTGGCGAGTACGGTGCTGATGACGACTGTGACGACGGGCTGGATGCTCTCTTCGCTCCCACTGCTGCTGCTTCCTGGTGAAGATGCGAGCGTATCTGGTAGGTTCACTGGTCGTCATAACAGTGCTGACGCTGCGTCGTCGACTCTGCTCGGTCATCACGATCTTCGCACTGTTTCACTTCCCCCAGTGCTTGAAGACGGAGGAGAGACTGACTCGGAACGTGACGACGCGACGCCCGTGGTGCTGGAGGTCACATTTCCAAAGAACCACTCGTGGTGGCAGGTGCCAGTCGACCATCGAGCGCTGAAGTTCCTGCCCATATACTTTATCTCGGCACGCTCCCACTTCCAGGTCCCTCGCGATGGCTACTTGCTGGTGACTGGCGCGAAGCTTCCGCAGGGAGGGCTCCGCTACTCCGACGCCGACTCGAATTTTGTGCTGATAGATCTTGAACCCGGGAGCCACTTCTTCACGTTCGCGCTGAAAACCTGGGGTCATCAGTTGGTACCTGGAAGTATGAGCGTGCTGCACATCGAGATCGTGGTACCGCAGCAGCATTTCCATCGGCAATGGCGGTACGTTTTGCAGGAGGCAGACCGGAGACCGGTGGCTCTCATGGACTTACCAGACTCTAACTCCAGAAGCAAACGCGAGCAGAAGAGAGACCAACAGCTCGACTTCCGCTCAAGTGCGTGTCGAGATCCGCCTCAAGGACAAGCCCGAATTCCAGTCTGCTACGTCGGCACCATGTCCGGAACAATCGATGGGCAGAAGAAGATGTGGCTGCAAGTGATGAAAGCGCTCAGTCGTGCCAGCGAGAGATTCAACTCGAATGCAGCTCGTGGCCCTGCGTTTGACTTTCAAATGAAGTCATTTGAGGATTTTCAAGGAGATACGCCAATGAAACAAGCCCTCAGAGACCTCAACGTCAGTCTCCGCGCAGTCCGATTGAGTGTAAGTCGAAGGCAGCAGCAACACTCGTGCTTGGCAGCCTTGTCAACTAATTTTGCTAACTTTGGTAATCGCTGCTGATGCCATCTATTCAGATCTCTCTGGACGAAGCGAACTCATACGGTGTGACGCTCCAAAACTCTCAGCAATTCCTGCTCGACCAGCTGTACGAAGTGCTTCCGCACGCGAGGAACTCGAGCTCGTATGTTTCGACAGCAGATGCAGCTCAGCTCCGCACCATCCGAGTGGGCTTTGCGGCGTCGTATTGGGAAGAAATCACCCGCGAGATGGGATCCTGTCGAGGTGGGATCGTCATCTTTGCGAACTCGAGAAGCAACGGCGACAACGGCTTGGTTCTCGCTGCGCGCATGGCTGGCGCTCGGTCGGTCGTGATGGAGCTTGCGAATCTGTACCCTGTGTCCATTGATGTGGATATGATTCTCGCTCCCTCGCACTTCGCAGCCTCGCACCCTTCTGTGCTCGAAGCTGTCCACTTCAGACAATCATACGTTCTCTCTACGGGAGTCGACACAGATGTCTTTGCTCCGCGGAGAACACCACCAAAGAAACCATCGGCGCACTTTGTGATTGGGTACGTGGGCCGCCTGTCGGCGGAGAAGTCGGTTGGGATGGTGCTCATGATGGCCAAGCTTGTCGTCCAGCGGTGCTCTTCCTGTCGCTTTCGCATCATTGGAGACGGACCTTTGAAAGAGCACTTGAGAGTCCTTGCCAACGAATGGGAGCTCACAGGTGCGGTCGAGTTCGTGGACGGGGTCTATCACGACGAGGCAGAACTAGCGCGCCAGCTCCAGGGGATGGACGTGTATTTCAGCTCCTGTTTCTTTGAGACGCTGGGCATTGCTGCTCTCGAGGCCATGAGCGTCGGTGTCCCGGTGATTGGCTATCAAACGGGAGGCGTGAGCGAATATCTGATTGATGGCTACAACGGCTTCATGTTAGAGGACCCGTCTCCTGAAACATTCTACAAGGCGCTTGATGCCCTCATCCAGGATCCAGAACAGAGGTATCAAATGGGGCGAAACGCGAGACAGACTGTCCTGGATCGCTTCTCGCACGAAAAGAGTTTTGCCAAGTATGCCACTTTGTATCGACGATTGGCTCGAGAGAGGTAGTGTTAGCATTTAGATCATGTCGACCTTTTCCGAAGACAGTTGTGCTGAAGGTCTCAGTGTATGTGTATGTCAACTTCCTACGGCATCTCGGCTTTGATAATGCAAATATCACGGTATATTGATATTCATTTTCACCCCTCTGTAGCTACTCGACTGTTTTGGCTGCGCAGACTCGGCTTGGGAGGTTTGCTGTTAGTATTACTTCCTGCCACGGCTGCTCCGCCTTTCTTCTTCCCAAGCGAGGACTTGATCGTGGACTTGAGCATCGCGAAGCGGTTGGGCTTCTTGGAACCCGCGAGTCCTGAGATGCCGTCTCCTGTTCGCCCGTCGGTCCGGGATTTCGCGGCGATGTGGCGTGTTGCAGTGAGCAGCGAGTTTTGCAGCGTGGTCACGATGCCATGCGCGTCGCCCAGGAAGCGGGACGTGATGTCGACGCCTTTCTTGTACGACTGCAGGCTCTGGTCGTAGCATTTGAGGAACTCGTGCTCGACGCCGACATTGTGGTATGCAATGCCCAGGACAGCGACCCGGTCGAGCTTGGACGGGTCGAGCTCCGCCCCAGTGTTGCTCTGAAGACCATGCTGGTGATGATTGTTGTTGTTGTTGTGCTTTGGTGGACTGCCGCCGTTGTTGCCGCTCCGACCGAGTTGGAGCTCTTCATGGAGCAAGATGAGCGCAGACTGGGCATGACCGAGCGCGCTCTGGTGCTTGCCGAGCTGCGAGAGCACTGCGCACATGTTCAAGTGCGTGTCTGCCTTGTTCGGGATGTTGTCTAGCTTGGTCTCGATCTTGATCGCCTCGGTCAGATACGCGAGCGACTTGTGCAGGTTTCCCTGTCGGCGGTAGTAGCAGGCAAAGTTGTTGAGCGTCACAGCGCGTCCAGCCTGGTACTTTTCCGTGAGGATCTCGGCTTTCTTGAGCAGCTCGAGCACGACTGGGAATTCCTCCTGCTGCAGGTAGGTCATCGCGAGCAGGTTGCACATCTCGCCGACCGTCTTGCACGAATTCCACACTTCTTCGCTGTCGGCCCCAAAGAAGTGCTGCCGGAGCACCAGCCCTTTCTCCATGCACTCGAGCGCCTCGGTGTACTTGCCTTCCTGCTGCAGCTGCGTACACTTGTCGTCGAGCCGCTGCAGCGCGACGAGCTCTTTCTGGTTCTCGATGAAGCGGGTTTCCTCGAGCAACTCCATGTCGTTTTTCTTCCGCTTCTGGGCTGTTGGGGAGCGCGGATAGCCCTCTTCTTGGAGCTGCTGCGGTGAGTCGTCGGACCCGTCGAGCTCCGTCAACTCCAGGTCGTCTCCAGTCTCGGATGTCGTCCCCATTGTTGATGGAGTAGAGACCACAAAGCACGTCCAGCTAACTAGCTAGCAAATGCACCCTGCTAATGCGCGAGCGTGATGCAAATTAGTCGAGTGGATGGAGCGGAGCACATTGCGAAGCTAAACTTGTCCGATGAGAGAGAGAGAGAGAGAGAGAGAGAGAGAGAGACTGAGATGTAAATATAGTTGTGATCCACTCTTGAAGTGTTGGCCTGAATGGCTTGTTGCTCATATACGTACACAAGCTACTGTAATGTCTCAACGAAGTACTACGAGCAAGTTCAAAAATGGTCTTGCTTCTGTTGACTTTGGGAATGGGGGAAAAGCCGATTGTGACTAGCGAAATGGTGTCAGCATTGTCTGGTGACTCTATGTTCAAAGACCGTGTGCTTTCACTCGCTCGGCATAGTGATGCATACATCACTACGGACTATACTCGACTACGACTCATCTCTAAGAGAGATGGCATTAGGTGAAACTGACCCAATCTTGCGACGAGTTTACCTATGACTCCACTGAGCCACTGAGACTAGAGTAGAGAAAATGGACAATTCTTGGATAAGCACATGCAAAAGTGACGTGCGTTCCCAGCTCACTTCACGCTTGTCTTTGAATCTTTGGGATGGATGGTAGATGCGTGCTTCAAGATGCCGCCTGGAGCACTGGTAGCAGGCAAGAAATGCTCTGCTGGATTCGTCCTACTTCGTGGAGCATCCAGCGAAACACTGCAGGCAGAATTCAGCATGGTATGCAGTGATGAGGGATCCTCTTTGGTCACCCATGGGTATTTCTTTAACAAGTCGTGTGCAATGGAAGCAATACCCACCACCACTTTGTATACAGACGTCTGGTTGCTCAACCACAGCAGATATACACAATCGTTCCAACAGGGAATGATTGTGGAGTAATCTTTCGCGACCAGCTGAACTTCATGAGCTGACTTGCTGGCTCCAGAGCTGTTTTGAACTGTCTTTTACATACTACACTTGGTTTTACTAAGGCAGATGGAATCTCGAGCTGCCGTCTTCTTGATTCCAGGTTCTTTAATAAAACTAAGTATAGGATATAAAAAGAACGTTTTAAACACCTTATAAAAAATAATGTTAGACAGACTGTGGACAGGATTAGGTATTTTAGCTCCTGTTTCAGGAATTTAGGGTCATCAATCTGGAGAGCCTCTCGTTTGAGGATTCTCTCCTGGAATTGATTACATTAGATTGGCCCTGGGGCACTATTGTGCTTTATAGTTTGTATACTCACATGTATACCTACTTACCCATGGGTGACATGCACAGGGTAAACGATGTTCATGGCCAATTCATGGCTCTCGTTTTGCCTCCTACACGAAATCGCTAGAGTCTCTACGTACGAACATGTTGCTACGTACAAGTCTTGTCTTGCGTGCTTCGTGAAGCATTCCGTCTTCGAACGCTTCGCGATCTCTCGCTCTCAATCTCTTGCTTTCTTGCGCTCATGCTCATGCCTCCATTGTCCACTATATATGTATTTGTATGTGAGTGTGGAGTCTCCTCCATGGAGCCTCTCGTTGTGGGATACCCTCGGAATCCTCCAAGCCCTTAGAACGTCAGTGCTTCTGACGTCCCCGAGAGGCTTTCAAGCAAGGCTCACTTCTGCATTTGCTCATCGGCACCATGAGCGTCCTCTCCACTCTCAGCGTCCTCTCGAAGCGCGAGAACTCTCTCCTTCACCCCCTGTCCCTATATCTAACCTGGACCGAGTGACGACACTCGCCATCCACATAACTACAACGTACTCGATGTCGCGTTCGCATTGCGTGCGGCTCCGTCGTCGTTATACGCGCGCAAGTCGGCTCACCAGGCGGTTTCTCCCGGACCCCCACCCATCGAGTTCGACCCAAGCGAAACTGAAATCGCTCCCCTCCAAGCCGCAATCAAGAATACAGCTACTGTGGCTTCGTACACGTACATGTACCGCGTTCGATCGATGTCCTCCTGTTCCAGCGCCAAGTCCAGCCTCATTTTGCATTCGGTCCCAGAATCCTGTAATTCCGTTACCTTTAGTAGAATTGGCTGAAATACAGATGATTCTTATCGCTCTGATTGCATTAATATATGCATTTATCATGTTGTAAAGAGTTAAATACTAATCACCTCTGATAACAAATTATCAGCATATCGCTCTTGTCATTACGACCAAACCCATTCTGACTGGCTCAAGCGAAGAGAGAATAAAGAGCGCTAAGGTGGAGACGAGTGAGTGAGTACAAGTCCACCACAAGCAGCCACTGCATGAGCATGCGCAGCTCCGTCGACATCAACGACACATCTGCACCAAGCAGCGCCGGCGACACCGCCGTCCCGCCGCCGACCGTGATCCCGCTGCACGTGCGCGTGGACGACAAGCTGGACGCGCAGGTGCTGCGCTTCCAGTGCGACTGGGATGTGGGCATCGGCGGCTCCATCTGGACGAGTGGCCAGATCCTCGCCGAGCACCTGCAGCTGCAGCAAAAGCGCTACCGGCCGCTCTTCCAGGGCAAGCGCGTGGTGGAGCTCGGCAGCGGGACCGGCTACGTCGGACTCATGACGGCGGTCTGCTTTGAACCGGCGAGCGTGTACCTGACCGACTTGGCGAGCCACGTGGCGTGCCTCGAGCGTAACGTGGCGCTGAATGCGTCAGTACTGCGACCGGACGTGCGCGTTCATGTCACGGAGCTGGCGTGGGGCTCTGCTTCGCAGGAGACCGCGCTCCTCTCATCGTTTGGTGAGGACAGTGACAATGACAAGAGTAGTAGCGCTGCGAACGCTGACGCCCCGGTGGACATCATCCTCGGCACGGACGTAGCGTACCTTCGCGAGCTCTATGAACCGCTGCTGCACACGCTGCGTCACATCGCGACGGCGCAGACGCTGATCCTGCTCGGGCTCAATCGCGCGGACACGGGCGTCGAGTTCTTCGAGCGGCTCGCGCAGGACGGCTTCGAGTACTACAAGATCCCGGACGAGCAGCTCCACCCCGACTACCACGGCAAGGACTTTGGGCTGTTCGAGATCCGCCGCTGCACGCAGCAGCAGCAGCACCAGCCAGGCTCGACGCGTTTGGCCAATTGAACCAGGCAAAGTCAGTCTGTAGTATTACATAGAGTTAATAAATCGATAGAGTTCTCTTCATCCGCATACGAATAAATAGAAGAGGAGTGGGAGCTGCTGGCTTCTTATTGAATTGAATTGGGCCATTTCAAATGGAGATCATCCATCCATCTCGCGTGCGTCGGGAAAAAGATGCGATCTAAAGGGTTAAACCACACGAGAATCGATCTAATAGATATCTAGATCTACGGTACAAATTAAATTCACTGTTCGCTTGTAAGCTCATGCGTGAATGTCAAAGAAATGAGGCTGCTGTTTGCTGTTTGCCCACAAACAATGCATTGGCAATGAGCACAGAGGGACACACTGGAAGGCCAGCAAATAATCGTTTGATCACCATTCGCAGAATGAGCCTATTTTCTTGGACTGGTTGGTTGCTGTTGTCATGTGCCTCTCTGTGAAGACACCTGCTTGTTTATGTGGCGCATTACAAACACAAACGCAACTGCTTTCTTTCTTCCGTGGCAGATATAATAAAAAAACAGAGAGAGAGAGCACATTACATCGGCTCCCGAATCCAAACATGGCTTCACAGCCCCTGCTCCATGAAACTTTTGGTCTTTGGTGTTGATGTCAAGCAAGAACGCAAAATAAGACGGAGCCACTTGAAGATCGCGCACAAGAGCTTTCGAGTCCAGTAGCAAAATGAGAATCCTGAGATCTTGATGGAAGTTCTTGCTGCAAAGACAAAGCGAGGAGACCGCCAGCATCAGCATAATCATGAGGCCAGCTTGGCTTTTTTTAAGCTTTGAGTTGTTGGAGCATTTTGGCAGTTTGTCACACAGACTCCCTCTCAAACTTGATGCAACTGTTTTCAATATATCTGAATTGATTGATATTTGTCAACTGCGATTTCGTTCCCGACAAATTCTTGCACCGCGACGATCCCACGACAGAACCTGCTCACCCCTCCTCTTTTTCAAGACTTGCTATCAAGAGCTTGTCCACGACCTCCGTCCTATTGTGGGTATCCTCCTTCCCTCCTGTCTTCTTCTTCTTCTTCTTCTTTCCTTCAAAGAAAGACAACTCTCAAGGGACAAAATGTTTTAGGGAGGTTTGATATCCTTGTTATTCTGCCAAAACTGGTGCATGGAACACTCAGACCGCGTCATTTTACTCATTTGCACAACCCAACAGCATTTCTAAAGAGGTTTGGTGAATCGCATAGTTCGACCAAGTCAACTTACTAATTACCAAGCCAAGCAAGTCAAAGCAAACAAACAAGCCAAGCAAGCAAACAAGGCAAGGCGAGTCTGGTGTGTTGCGCGCGGCGCGCAACTTTCTGTTTTCCGCCCATCGCCACTCTAATAAATTCCCCCCAGCACAGTCACACGGCCGCCTGATAGCAAGCCAAAAGGATCGCCCGCCCAGGCTCGACAGTGCGTTCTCATTCATTCTCAGTCGATCGATCGATCGATCGCCCCATCGAAGCCATCGAAGCAGGACGGACGCAAGTGAGTGTGAGTGGCGTTGTTGCGGCGTCGTAAAGCGAAGCGTATCCACTAACCCACTCGCCAGTCACCCCCCGCAGAGACGTGTCGCGCGCCATCCGCAAACAAAACAAGTCCCAAGCAACAACAAGCGCAAGTCTTCTTCTCCGCGTTTGTCTCTGCGTGTCTTGCGTGAGTTGTGTGTGTGAGCAAGTCGTCGGCGGTGGTGGTTCTGTATCGGAGCTGCTGCGCCATTACTGAAGAGCTCGCCCCGCCCGCTTTGACAGAGCGGTCAATCGATTTTTGAGCGAGCGAGCGCGTGGCTGTCTCTCTCTCGCATAGAAGAACAAGAACAACAAGAAGAGTTGCTTTGCTCAGTTGACGAACCAGGCAGGCACCCGGATCGCAAAGCCCGGCCACCCAGCGCAACGTGGCACAACAAGCGACCCCATAACAACAAGACAAGAAGACGCAAGTCGGCAAACACAAGTCCAACAACAACAGCAACAACACACAAAACACAACGCACACAGCGCAGCCCAGAGCGCAAAGCCACACAAGTATGTACCCGCAGAACTCGATCCAGAAGCGCGTGGAGAAGCAGAAGGAGCACGCGAACAAGAACCTGGCGTCGTGGTTCATGAAGAAGTTCTCCAAGAAGACGCAGTACCTGCGCGACCAGGACGAGGAGTCGGCGCAGGCTGACCGCATGCGCGCGCGCCACGGCCCCCACCACACGTCCGGCTCCACGAGTAGCAGCTACAGCAGCCACAGCAGCCACAGCCACACGACCAGCGGCGCCAGCCACGCCAAGCCGCGCCACATCAGCGCGGTCACGCGCAGCCAGAACAACAGCAACAACCAGGACGACCCAAACCGACCCAAGCCGCAGCGCCAGCGCAGCTTTTTGCGTGCGCAACTGCTCGAGATGAAGCGCGAGTCCGCCGAGACGCTGCTCTCGGCCCAGCAGAAGCGCATGGCCGGCGAGGTGGTCGACGAGGTCGTGCGCTTTGGCACGCAGCTCGGGCTCGACGTCAGCGACGACGACTATGAACTAGACGAGAGCGAGGACGACATGGAATCGGTACGGTCCGTGGACGAGATCGACGACGTGCTCAAGGAGATGACGCCGGAAGAGTTCCGCGCGATCCGCAAGGAGAAGTGGCAGCTCAAGAAGAGCCGCATGCTGGACGCTGCGAGCGCCGAAGCCGTCGCCACGCGCAAGGACCGAGCACACAGCACACAGAGCGACGGCAGTGTGAGCGACCGCGGCCGCAGCAGCAGCACGAGCAGCAACAAGGAGAACGTGGACGCGACGTCGCTCGAGTTGAATCGCCGCATCAGCCGCGCCACGCAGATGTACGCCGAGGCGCTGAACCAGATCGACCACGCGCTGCACCCCGAGGAGCACCCGCCCGAGCAGCAGCCGCTCTTCCTGGGAGGAGCACTAAAGAAAGGAAGCCACCGCCCGAAAAGCGAGTGGATCTGATCGTCGCAGCAGCAACATTTCTTGTTGTTGGTGATGATCGCTCATCTCGCTTTTCGTGCTGGCGTCGAGTTTGTCTCCGAGGGGTGGCTGGTGGCTGGCGGCTGGCGTGTTGTCATGTCGTGTCGTGTCTCCGCTCTCTCCAGCTTTTTTTTTGTTGTCGTGGTCGCAGTCTGTCTCGTGTGCGGAGTTCGGCTCTCTGGTGGCTCCCGAAAGCTCCTTCTTCTTCGTTTGTGCTCGGTGCGGATCGGTCAGCTGCTGCTGGTGTTTGCTGCGTCAAGTTGCAAGGTTTTGTTGCTGCGTTCGGGTCGCTGGGTTGCGTGGAAGATCGAGACTGACTCGAGCACGCGTTGACAGCAATGAAAGCGACGACCGCCCTCACTTTTCATTTTGGTATAAGCAAGCGAAGAAGAAGAGGAAGAAGCTCGTGAAGAAGTATTTTTTTTGCAGAAGTCCCAAGACAAAGGAAGACGAAGCCGAAGCCCCCAAGTCAAGAGAGTGAATGAGCGAGAGAGAGAGAGAGTGTGAACAAGTGAAAGAAGGAAATGCTTGCCGGCGGCTGCGCAATTAATTATTATTCGGTTATGATAAGAGGAAAAAATACTACAGTAATACTTTATTTGAAAAAAGCGCAAGCCTTGTTGTGTGTGATCCTTCCTGTTGTTCATGCTGGTGGGTGGCAATCACGTTTTCTAATGAACCCATTTGATTTTGAGCTGTTCGTGTCTGGTCGGCCGCTCATAGAAATGTAGCCATCTCGCTAAAGATCTCTTGGATCCTGACTCCAAGGGTTGTTAGGTAATGACGTTCTAAAGTCTCATCTGACTGGGCAGACGGACACACTCACTTACCAGCGAGATCTGAACTTTTCTATGGGTATTCGCTGACAATGAGCGCGCGAGCTGCTCTTGTAGATGGAAAACAAAGTTGCAGCAGCGAAATTCGCATTCTTGTCGAAGCCAGCGCGCATGTAACAGAGAGAATGTGCAAAGAAGGTTTTCGTGAGCGCAAAACCAAAGGGAAAAAAGCCCCTACGCTGTCAAATTTACTTGTGCTCTCGCTGAAAACCTCTCATGTGGCCAGTGGCAAAGAGCGAAAGACAAAAATCACAACCCGAACGAGAACAAAGCTGTCGTCTTGGCACATTTTTTCTTCTTCTGAGGCTACTTTTACACATGATACAACGCGAGCAACGACGATGGGCATAACCACCAGCAGCGAATCAGCTCGCCTAGCGTCTGCATCGGATACCCACCAAAGCCGCAGATACGCTCCAATGTTTGCATAAAGTTCTCTTCAATTCTCCGCGTAGGTCGCATTCCAAATTTCTCGCCTGTACAGACAACTTGGTAATGTAGCTGTCCACATATTTTATTCAGCCATGAGGCGTCCGCATTCGTGGCCAGGAGCTTCAAAGCACTCGGAACGAAAGCGAAAGTCTGTGATTAGACAAAGAAAACTATATTGCGCTCTTGAGCTCATGGCAAGCAAAGCGAAGAAGACCAGAGAGAACCCGCGAATCTAAAGACTGGCAGCTGACGAGGGCTGACGGAAACCAACTGGATGTGTTAGACTTGTGGCTGTTAGAACAACGGATGCTACTGTAGTAGTTTATTGGCCAGAAGGACTGCAAGCAATGTCATGCCTCATCGATTCCGCCTGCACGTTAAACTTGAAAAAGAAATGACTGGAACAACTGGGTTGACTGCCTCCTCTAAACTGGCTATGGGGCTCTAGAATTTTTTGTTTTTCACGGACGCTCTGGTCCTATACGCTGTGCCTAACGAACTCAATCAGCTGGGTCTGTGGTCAGCTACCGTAGCCACTGAGTAGCTAGCTATTCACCAGCCATCTGGTCGTGGATAGATAGACGAATGGCTAACTATCAACTACCGAGCGTGTGTGACGAAGGTAAAGGCTCGTTGGTACAGAAGATGACGAGCGGCAGCTGCCTGCTACAAAACTGTACTCGAGAGCCACGTAAAGACGCAGCCAAGTGGCTTGGGAGTTCATCAGAGGCCGTTTCTGGTGTCGCGGTTGCCTCAAAGTATGCGGGTGGCTATTAAACAGTAGATGATCAAAAAATCAGTGAGCTTAGCTATGAATGATGACCCTCGAACCTGCCAACACAATGAATGCCCTGCGATGCTATGCTTTGAAGTATTGACAGTGAATACTGAAATGAATGAGAATGTCAACAAACCAAAGTGGCGGATGTTGTGGTTGTCTAAATTGAATTTTCATTCAGGGATAAATAGACTTGGGGTGGTGGTGGATGGCAATGCTCCACAACATCAGAGTACAACATATCAACACACGAACAGGACGCGAGGTCCACTAGACTAGACTGTAGGCTATCAGACACTGACTACAACGATTTTCACACACAGGAGGAAACTCACACACAAAGAGAGCACCGAGAGTGCTTTCGACACTTTCAGACAGCTCCTTAGAACTGGAAGCTGCCCGAGAAGTAGCCCGCGCGTTGGTGCTGGAGCTCGCCGTCCTTGTTGCGCAGCAGCGACGCGATCGGCGGGAGCTTGACGATGGTCGGACTGCCGGCGGTCTTTCCGATCGAGACACCGGCGGCGGCTGGCGAGGACGAAGCCGCCAAGTAGCCTCCTTGCTGGGTCGCCATTGGCAGCGAGAACTGGCTGTACGCGCTGAACGGCACGCTCGGGCGAGGCGACACCTGCTTGCTGTTGTTGTCGCTGGCGGCGTGGACTGGGGACGCGGCGGCCTCGCTCGATGGCGAGCACGGCTCGGCCAGGATGCGGTCGAAGGCCGCGCGGCTCGGGCCGTCTGGACCGCGCAGGATCGTGGCGAGCTTGGCGCGCTGCTTCTGCAAGTGGTCGTTGTACGAGCGCTTCTGGGCCTCCGAGTCGCAGCAGCGGAGCGCCTTCTCGATCGACCAGATGCTCTTTCGCAGGCCGCGAATCTGGCGGTGCGGCCAGCGCGGCACGCCGTTCTTGCGGCAGATCTTCTTCATGAGCGTCATGCAGATGCCGAACATGGCCGCGACCTCGGCGAGCGGCTTCTCAAAGTGTGGGCGGAGCAGGTCGAGCGTGATGGACTTGGACGCGTTCGGCAACGCGCGCACGCGCTTCTTGTTGGGAGATTGCACTGGCGCCTCGACATTCTTGCGGGCGACGATGACCGAGACCGAAGGCGACTGGAGCGTCATGCGCTGCAGGTTGAGCGCCGGGAGCATCTGCTGCTGCTGCTGGGACGACGAGGAAGCCGTGTTGAGTGCTGGGAGCGCCATGCGCTCCATCGCTGGGCTGGCGCTCCAGGTGCCAGAGGTAGCAATAGGCGCCTGCATCTGATGCTGGCGGTGCGCTGCAAACTGGTGGTAGACTGGCACACGCGGGCAGCTTTGGAACGACATGACTGACTGATACACAGAGACAATGAGAAATGGAAAGCTGTTGATGTGCTGGAGAGCAGACAAATCGGCGAATGAACAGCTCTGGAAGAGACGCGAAGAGCTCTCTGCGTACGAGCGAGCGAGCGAGCGGTTGATCGATCGGCCGCGAAGAGCGCGCAAGAGTGAGTGAGCCGAGCAGATCACTGTCTGTATCACTCACTCTATCATCCCTGCAAGAGACCAGCCAGCTCAGCTCAGCTCAGCCACAGTACCAGTGTGATTGATGGGGCCGTCCGTCCGTCTGCCAGGTGGTTTCCGCTCGTGGGTGTTGCACGCCAGCTGGTGGGAGGGGACGAGTGCGCGCCGAAACCCTCAGAAAGTCGGTTGCGCGTGTAAAGTTCCGGCGGACGGGCCTCATCCAACGGCGCGCACAGCCACCTCTCTCTCACCCATGCATCACACAACACAGAGAGCGATTGGAGCCTCCATACATCATTACACATACCAATTCTACACTACGACAGCACAGTGGTCCATTCCATCCAGGAGGGCATGCATCAATATGTATGGGATTACGATGGACAGTGCAATCAATCAAACAGAGCTACAGCAGCGCCCCTTCATTAAAAAATAAGGAAGAGGCGATGCTATATATAGCATTTGCTGCGTGTTGTTGGACGCCAAGAATAGCATGAAAGAGGGCACATGCGTGGAGTGGACTGTGCGCATTGCATGGCGCTTTCTTATAGAGGAAGAACGAAGGTGATGAGGATGGAAGCTTTGCGTATTGCTGAAGCGGGATTGTGGAGGCACTTCGTTGTTCTTGTCGCGTGAGGATCCGTTTGGAGCAGTTTTAAAAGGGTCAGTCGCGTTGGACAATAGCGCGTGCACTCACTCGCCCCCATGATTGTAAGAGAGAGCACGACACGAAGAGCTGGTTGGCATGACATGTTGGCCACTTTCACACCCAACTGCGTGGGATTGTAACTCCTACGCGCCGCATTTTGTCGGGCGATCATAATCAGTCGGTCGGTCGCTGTGAGGCAAGAGACACATGTGGAGGATGCCTGTCAACAGTTGAGCCTCTCTCCTCTCGCTGTCTGTCCGAGGTCGCGACGTCGCTTCCAGCAAAACAGGTGGTTTCTCGGCGCGAAACGGAAAAAGAGTCAGCGTGAAGTCAGTTCGGATCATCATCCAGCTCACTAAATTTAAGATATTTTGTAAAACAAGAACAAATAGGATATAATGTTGCTGTTAAAATGTATCCACGAGTCAAATTGTGTTTATTGTGCCATATATTCAATTAAACGTACTATAATCTAACGCAAATAGATACCGAAAACCAGCTGCTTTCAGAGCTCGCGTCGTTTTGATGATGAAATGAACACGATGATGACCGCAGGAAAGCAAGTGAGATCTTCTCTCTTCGTGGTGCAGCCACCTGTCGAGATGCTGGCTACACTGTACCTATCAGATCCTGCGCGCTCCTCTTCGTACGCCTCTCGTGAGCAAATTGGCCGCTCCGTTTCCCCCAAAAGACACAGCACAACAGCCACTTGGGTGACAGGTGCACCTCTGCAGTGGCACTCGTCAAACGATCACGCATGATCATTTGCCACGAGAGATGGGGTCGCAACGCGACGCTATTGCAGTGGCTCTCGAAAGTATCAGTCGGACCAACACACACAAGACAATTTCGCTGGGGGACCTCCGGGAAAGAGAGCCGCTTCAGGATGCAGCATACTTACTGGCGCAAAAGCAGCCAGCCAGCCGGTTGGCTGGTTCCCCTTGGCATCTCTTGTTGGCCGATGCGCATGTATACGAAGGCGGCGCTGTACTACACAGTGGTGGGGCTACCAATGGCGGCGAGTGGACCCGAGATGGACCCGTGGAGTGTGTGTGTGTGTACGTTTCGCAAACTCTTGCAATCGATGCCATCACGTTTCTCGAAATGCGCTTCTGAAATATCTCTTGTTGCATACACAAAGAGGTGGGATCAGAGACGCTCGGCGGTTCATTTCGTTTACATGTGCGATGCAGAAGCTCTGGCAATCTCTGCTGCTCACAGTAAATGCCCGGCGGCTGGTTGGAGCGCGTTTCTTTCGCTCGGAGTGGGTACTCTGTTGGTTTGCATGAACACACCGTCAGCCCTCTACTGCAAAAACAAAACCTGGCACCACTTTCGGCCACCGTCCGTTCGTAAATTTTGAAAACAGACTGAAATTTCAAGCATATGGTCAAGCCAGGAGGCTGCAGCCAAAGGCTGTTGTTGTCCAGAATGTTCAGAAGCATCTTATTGGCTCACATTATCTATTTAAAAGCCCATTTATTGCGAGGTGATGCTGCGCGACCTGGCAACCAAGGTGGTGCTGGCGAACGGATGTAGCCATCTGGTTTTCACGTCATTCGAGTCCCATCTGGCTGTTTGGTTTACTTCGCCAAGCCGCACGCACCAAAGCCAAGACAAAGCAATGGGTTTACCATTTGGATGGGCAGTACAACACTGTAAGCGGATTACCATACCACAAGACGCAGCCGTTCAGTTCCGTGCTCAAGTACTAAACCACTTGATCGCTCTTTACATTCTGGGCATTGCTGCTTGTCCAACGCACAACGCAATCATGCATGGAGGCGCACAGTCACAGTCACATTCACACAGAGTTCAGCTTTGGCGAAGAGGCGTGAGGGAACAGCGTGGATCGTAGAACCTATCAGCTGGTAGAAAGAGAGCTGGAGCCAAAAGATGAACGGGTACATCTTCAACAAATGCTCGCAATTGCACAATTGCACAGCAAACGCCCCCTTATAATATTTGCATCGAAAGTCCCATACAACAAACATAACGTCAGTAACTAATAAAGGACAGCCGAGCGTTTGTGACCTGCAACGTGGACTCACTTTGTGTGCCTTTCAAATCGGAGACGCTCTATTGCAGTACGAGAAGTACAATAGCATCTCTATGATTCGATGGTTCAGCAGATACAGAGGCGCGCTTCAACAAAACAACTCCGAGCCGAAATGCTCTAGAGCCAACACAAGCGAGCGACCGAGCCGAGCTTCTACACTTACTGTCCAGTCAGCGCATCGATCGTAAGCTTCCTCGGTGCCGCAGCATCGGGATGGCGAATGTCAACCAACTGGCTGAGCTATGAGAGCATGACACATCGTCCAACGGACAGCAGAAAGCTTGAGGATCGTTGTAGAGGCACTGGCCCAAGCGCTCGCTCTCTTTTCATGTCGGGTCCTATAAATTGACGTGGCGCTCCTCTTTCTTTGTCAAGGTGTCTGTATCTCTTTGAGGCGTGAGTGCTAAACGTTGAAGCAGTGAAGCCATTCGCAGCACATTGCGAGAGCAAGTGCGCCAAGTGGCTCCTGGGATCATTGACGTTAAAGGCGCGGCCGAGCTGCTGGTTCCCCCGCTCTAGATCCCAAGCGCGTGGACGACCAGTTGACGAGAAGGGTCCACTTGACGCCGATCTCTACAGTACTGGCGATCTGTTGCTGGTAACGTACACGACAGACTTGATCCACCTGAGGCAAAGATGCAGTTATAATACTTGTTCGCGACCGCAATTGGAGAGGTTTGGTCGTCCCTTCAAGCATCCGAGTGCCCCCTTTTGAGTTTGAGGCTCAAAATTTGTCATGCACCATGTGTCGATTCTGGCATTTTTTCCACCGGCCCTTTGGGACTGAATGCAGTGAAGAATAGCGAGCACCATGAAGACTTCTACAGCAAAAACTGGATCCGCGCGTGGCGTAGTGTGGCGTAGCGTGGCGCAGCTGAGTGCTTGCTCGCTCGAACGGAGCTTGTTGTTCTTCAATAATTCCGTTGACTTTGCTGACTTTGCTACTGAAAACATATACTGAAGGCGCAAAAAGAACTGGACTGGCCTTTGTCTCGCGTTCCTCTACGAGGAACTACTCTTGTCAATATGGGCAAGAGGATAAGTTCTGGCTGGCTCTGCTGGTTCTCTCCTTCGGAGCAATTTCCATTCCACCGCATCATTCTCATTCCACCACTGCAGTTGATCATCCGGGCCTCCAATTTTCGTAAGAGCGTGAGCGCATGGGTGGTTCGTTTGCTCCCGTAGAGCTTGTGTCTCCTACTCTCCGAGTTCCAGCAAACATTGATTGGCGAGTACGCTGATTGGCATTCGTTGGAGCATGTATGTCGTGCGGGATCTCGTACTGGGTAGCGGAGCTGCAAGCGCTTGCATTCTCAGTGTTGATAGTCTTAATGAGACGAACGAAAGTGGCGTAACAAGCGAATTTACTCGGCTTATGCTGCTCGGACCTGGAGGCGCCTGGTAACACCAGCAAATGGGTACTGGACGCAGTCTTCGCCTCAAGTGAGTGAGTTCAACAGCCCCACGAGTCAAGGGGGGAGTCACTCAACATCTCATCTCATTCATGCTAATGTTTCAATACAAGGCATGTTGGTCGATTTTAGGACAGGCGCTCAAGTTCACCCACTGTTCACCCTCTGCGTTCTTGCCCACCAGCCTGTGGAACATTGGACGGACGTTCAGCAGGCACTTTTTGAGCTTTGGTTCAGATTTCAACCTCTTTGAACAAGGGAATTCTCGATTGCCAAGCAATGTGCATGCGCACCAACAGCTTTGGAGGATCTTTTGGCCAGGTGCACGAGAGAGCACAGAAGCACGCAAACTTGGAATAAACACCGCTGTGTTTGTCCCTATATAATATAGCGCTCAATCAACTAAGAGTTCTCGCGTTACAGGTAGTGAGCGCACTTTGTCGTCACAACTCGCTGCTACAAGTAAACAGCAGCGAGCCTATCCATCGAAGATGTGCGAATTGAAGAAGCACAACCTGACCAAAATCTTTCCATTGGCATGATATGGAGCTTCTTCGTCACACAACGTCAAGAGAGAGAGAGGGAAAGAGAGAGAGAGAGAGAGAGAGACGACGGACGCGATATCAGCGAGAAATATAGTGCCTACAGCAGGTGCAGCTACTCTAATCGACCACGAATGACTTGTTGCGCGTTCGAATGATAGTTGGCGCGACTACGAAGTGAACTCGCTTGTGTTGCTGTCACGCTGGGAAATTCGCAAGTGAGCTGTGAAATTGCCTGGCGGCTTGCTGACTGAGAGCGACGTCAGCACAAGCAACGCGGAGCTGACTCTACTTGAAGTTGCGGTCCGCCCGTTGCCGTTTCCGCGTTTTCAAAGGCACGTGCCGGTTGAAGCTGGGGCACCTTACCTTCAACTTCAAGCCAGGATTCGGACCGCAGCTGCAGTCACAGATTATCGTAGTGTCTCACAGCAGCTCCAAGCCCTCGATTCGACTCAAGATGGATCCCTAAGTTTATGCAAGACAAAAAAATCGGTCCCGCCAGCCACGCTCTTATGTGGCCGACTTGCAGTTGCACTTGCTGTGAACGAATCGAGATGGGCGTGCCGAAGCACCAGAATTGAACCCGTGGAAACTAATATTTTGCCGAATCCGTTGCCAGCAAATGGTGCAGGACCAGAATCTCACCCGTGGAAACCAATATGTCCAAGATCTCCTTCCACTCCCAGCCAACGAAAGTTGGGATTTTCGTGTTTGGCAGTTAACATCAACCCATTTCCATTGGGGATTGCTTCGTGTCTGACGCAATGATCACTCACTTCGAGCCGCCGTTCTCGTTTTTTCCAAAGATTTTTTGAAACCAAGTTGAACCTCGAGCCTTCAAGTGCAAGACACGAATCCGCGTTGATGCTTGCAAAAGGCTGCAAAAGCTGCTTTGAAAGTGCTATTTCGTGCTGGCAAGACACGATTTGGAGTTTTGTGATCTGAGCGAGCCCTATCTTTTTGGTTCATGACGCGGCCCAATTTCTGCCTTGTCACAAGAAGGAGAAGAGGCGAACAAGGAGAGTCACGCACGCTTGGCACAGCGAGAGAGAAAACACGCACCTTGAAAACTGTATGCCTCGTCCCTTTATAACTGCAACCGAACGACAGCAATCCTGTAGCATGAGAGCTTTTGCTGTGATGTGCTGTGCATTTTCAATACTAAAATACCTGCAGATAAGGCGCAAGCCCATATGAATCTCGAATCTTGGCACACCTGGTCGCATGACGTCCCGTTTCCTCTTGCGTGGCAAGCGTCCGCGCCTTGATTGGCTCGCAAGTGGGTCCAATCCGCTGCAATTGCGCGCATGACCCTGATTTAGGCGCATTTTTGGACCCAGGAAGGGTACAAAAAACAGACATCCAGGCTAAAACTAGAATAAAATAGATTCTGAGAATTAGGTTTCACAGGTCTGAATTTCGCTACTGTTTCTGTTCGCGAACCACTTTCCTTGATATCGCTTATATCGGGGTTTTCAGTATGCAAGGCACAAACTTGAATCTTGGCGAAAAACCGGCAAAAAAACCACGCACCGCCTGACTCTCACGCGCATTTATCTGCATGCGAGTTTCGCATGGCCGTCAGCTCGCATTGTTTTTCTATGGCGCTCATTCTCTCCAACAACTCCACTGGCGCACATGTGACCGGCCCTTTGCGTCTGCGGTCGCTCATTGCTCAATTTGCGCGCAACCGCACACTCGCCCCACACACAAAGCAAGCACTCGCAGCCCAAGCCAAGCCAAGCTTCAGACATGGCCAGCAACTACTACTACCCCATCGACGTGCCGCCCCTCGAGCTGCCGGCGAGCCAGACGCGCTTCCCGACGCTGCAGCCCGCCGGTGCCTTCCTCAAGCAGATGCAGAGCCCGTATAGCTCTAATACATACGCGCTGCAGCAGCAACTTCAGCAGCAACAGCAGCTCAAGAGCGCGCACGTCGGCGCTGCGGCGTCCCCGACCTCGCCGTCGTCTGTGGCCGTGGCGTCGTCGTTCCTGGCGTCGATCCGCATGGGACTCGAAGACCTGGTGCACGACGATGATGACGACGATGACTCGGACGAAGATGATGATGACGACGACGACGAGTCGCCGCGATACTACTCGGCGAGCAGCAACAACACGTACTACTCGCCGCCGAGCTCGTTCAGCGCGCAAGCCTACACCGCCAGCAGCAGCTCGTCCCCTCTGTTCTCAACGACCCAAGCGAGCGCATTTCCACTGCAACAAGGCGCTGCTGCGTCCAGGAATACGCAGAAGAGCGACGACGATCTGATCTTCGACATGGAAATGTGAAGAGAGAGAAAGCGCGCTTCATGATAGTTTTTTTCATATTTATTATTTATCCGAATGAGGAGATCGCGCGACGGAAAAAAAGCGTCGCCGTCAGAACAAACTGCACAAGCGCATGAGTGTCCATTAACAGTATACAATCAAACTGCCGCAGCATGCACATACAACTCAACCCTCTCCGACTTCATTCAGTCACTACTACTAACCAACCAAATCATGGCCGCTTGCCGCACACACGCACATGCACACGCCACCACCACCAATTCTTGACTTCTCATCGTGCTGGCGCGGTAATTAGGTTGCGCTTGCGCGGCGGCGGATGAATGAATGAATGAATCTCCCTTCGTCCCATACTCATTCACATGCGTCATCAACAATGCATGGAGATTCGCCTCGTCACATTTTAGTTTTCCATGTATCTCCTCACCTCTAATGAGAGACAAAACAGCAGCCGCGAAGCTGATCAAGAGGTCATGTCCATAGGTCATAGTGTATCTATTTCGCATTACAACGACTCGCACATCTAACGGCATCCCATCCATACACTCACTCAAAACTCTCTCTCTCTCTCTCTCTCTCTCTCTCTCTCTCTCTCATCCTTGCTATACGACTGGACCTTCGTACTACTCACTCGTTCCACTGGTTTCATATAATGGCAGCTGCTCTCCGCTCCATTGCTTTCACTCTCTCTCTCTCTCTCGTGCACGCACACTGATAACTTAGCAAAAAAAAAACATATAAGCACACTCACAAGGGCAAGGACGCGATCCGGCCGGCTCTTCCTTAGATCTCGTGCTCCTTGGAGGCGAAGAAGCGGTCCTGCTGGATCGACCGCACGTCCTGCTCGGAGAAGTTGGACTGGAAGCGGCCGTCCTTCACAAGCGTCTCCGTGTTGCGGCGGTCGGCGTCCTTGAGCGCGCCGGGGTGCACAATGTCGTACTCGTCTTCGTACGTGTTGCCTGACGTGAGGCTGATCGCGCTCGACTTTCGACGGACGGTCTCGTGGTAAATGGGCTGGTGCACTGGCCGACTGCTGTTCTTTCCAGGAGTCCGGGCACCACCTACTGCTGCCACGGCTCCAACGGACTGCTTGCGCTTGCTGTGGTGGGTAAACTCCTCGCCTTCCTGGATCGCCTGCGGGCGTGGAGCGCCGCGGCCTGACTGGTTGTAGCCACCGAAAGTGCCGCTGCTGATGATGGAGCTGGCGTGGCTATTGTTGGAGCTTCGCGCGTACGAGCTTGCTTCACTTGGCAAGCCGAACTGCGATGGGAGACCGTACGGGTAGTGGTGGTTGGCGAACTCGGCGGTCGACGAGTCGAGACTGGCCATGGAGAGCAGCGACGGCACGTCCGAGTTGCTCTCGGCGCGGTGACCGCGCGCCGCACCGCCGCCAGCGGCAAAGCCTGCAGCTCCAGCCCCTGCGCCAACAGCGGCGGCACCACCAGCTCCACGCCGGCCATTGCTTGGCGTCGGTCTTCCTTCGACCTGGAGGTTAAACTGCTTGTTTGAGTCCTCGGGCGTCTTGAGGAACCCTTCTTCTCGTCGCCTCTTCATTCGACGCACGATGAAGATCGCGACGATCGCAACGCCGCCCACTGCCGCCACGATCACACCAATGTTCACGTACATCGACGAGACCTTGTCGTTGCTCTTGGCAATACCACTAGATGAGTCCATGGTTTGTGCGCTTGGGGATGACGCGGGTGTACTGGTAGAGTCCGAGGTTGTGCCTCTCGCCGCCGATGTGGACGGACCCCCTGATCCCGATCCGTTGCGAAGCGACGAGGAACTGCTACCTGAAGTCACCTTGGAGCTGGAAGTGGGGTTGTTTTGAACCGCGTTTGGGTGCGTGCCTGCAGTCTCCGAGCCTCCATCTGTGCTTGCTGGTGAAGGGGTAGTGGTGGCTGGCGGAGACGTCGCGGAGGAAACTGCGCTCGTCGCTGGCGGCGTGTCGATCTGTGGAGGCACCACCGTCGCTGGTAAGTCTGTGACTGGAGCTGGCTTTGGCGTCGGTGCTGGCGTTGGTGCTGATGTCGGAGCTGCTTTTGGAGCTGCCCATTTGGACAAGAAACAAGCAAATACATCATTAGCTAAAACGCTCATGGATAGATGTCAAGAAAGCCCACAGCAGCAAGGTAGAAAGAAATACGTACGGCACGTCATGAGCAGGTCTGGGTACGGGCACGCGCCGTCAATCTTGTCATAGCACGAGTAGCCGCCGGAGATCGTGTACATGCACGTCGGGCACGTGGACGTCGCGCGGTTGCACTCGGCGTCGCCATTCGCGATGCACTTGACGGTCGTGCAGATGCTCAAGTCGGCTCCCTGTGCGCGAACAACCGCGCCAAGCATCAGCATGCTGAGCGCCGCGGCAGCAGTCGCGGTCACAAACCACGCGCTTCTTCTCGATCGCACCATCCTGTCGATGCTTCTTGTGTGCGGCTACTACTACTACTGAGTTGTTGTTTTTCTTTCGCTGTGTCTGGGTGTGTCTTGCGCCGCGTGCCTCTCGCTCGCGCTCCCCTGTTTGTCTCTGTCTGTCTGGGCCGGTTGATATGGACACCGCGATACGATACGCGCGTGCTAATAAAATATAGTCTCTCAGTCGCTCTTGTCCTGCGCGTGCTGTGCTGGCGGTCAGTCAATAAGAAGGCGCGCGTCCCGCTTGCGTGGGCGGACAGGTGGGAAGAGAAGAACTAAAGAAGGCTTCCGCGCGCTTCGTAGAATACCTGGTGTCGCGCGCAGCTCAACTCAACCGGCGCCGTCCAGTCTGACTGTCTGACTGTCTGACTGTCTGTGTATCGCATCGCATCGCATCGGACCAAGGGCCCTCCCTCACTTACGCGCACAGTAGCATCGCGCGCAGCCAGCTGGCGCGCCATACAAACACCCATAGTGCACACTTGTGTTGCTCCGACACTATTTGGCATCTTTTGCGGAGGCGGGCGTTCCGCGATTTGCACTGTTTGGGCTGGGTAGGCACTTTCAGCCAATGAGAGCGACTGGGAGGGAACTTTCAGCCAATGAGAGCGCGCGAAATGGGCAACCAGCCAATTACAGGCGGTGCACCGAAACCACGTGGCGGGCACCGATCTTGCTCGCTCATCACTCCCACTTGCTGTTTCGCCACTGCGACTAAACCCTCTATAATATGCAAATAGTCTGCAGTAGATCATAATTGGGCTACATTTTAGCCTCTATTTAATGCGCAAAGGTGGAATACGCATTACAAAAGAGGTCACATGGCACTTGCTGTGAGGTTGTACCGTAAAGGAGCAGCAGAAGCGCGACGTCAACGCCTGGTGTTCCCCCCCCTCCACTTTGCAATTCCAAGTTCCTTTACCCTCCGCCACTGGGTTCGTGAATGGAATCCGACTCAGCGCTGGCTTCTTTCTCGTGGTGAAGAGGAGGCACTCGGAGAGTGAGTGATTGCCAGACCTGAGGGCTCGATTTCGCCATAAACGCAGGCACCGCCTGAGAGATCAATGTGCACTTGCACAGCGCTTCAGGTGCAATCCCTTTTGCAAATCAGTAGTGTGCGCGGCACGATAAACACGCGCGCATGCACCTCTTTGTAGAGGCACTCGCTCACTCGATTGGCGCGTTAATGCGAGGCACATGGTAATCAGCTGAACGAGTCTGTCGGACGCCGATTCTGGGAGTCGTTCACTCGTTCTCAAGACACGCCAACGTTCATTTTCCAATGGTGGTGGTGACCTGCTGGCAAACATACAGACACAGACATGTGGTGGTCTCCCATATGGGTGGGTATGGGTGGGAAGAATTCGTTGCGCGAGTTGAACTAAAATATCAATCATACTTTGGACTGCGCGTGTGAGATAAGTTTTGATTTGCTTTGAGTTGTTTCACAGTCAATTCCGTCCACTGACTCGATTGCCTCGAAAGCACATTCACGGGGCACTTAACACCTGAGAATGTAAAGGTAAAGGCTCGGTCTGCAATATGGCGCGCCTCGTCACTGCATTGATTGTAGGTGCTGTATTTTCATGATATATATATAGTACTTGATAATAATGGATGAGGCGCTCGGTTTGTACAGCTCCCAACTCGATGAAGAAAATGCTTCAAGCTTCCACTGTAAACCCGAAGCGAGGAACTCATTGAGCAGGAATTTTGGTTCCTACCAAAATTCCTGTGTCGTCCACCATCGCAGGAATATATTTCAAATGAGCTCGTCGTTTCCTTCCCTGTCTGGATGGAAGTTCGAAGCCGCCCCCAGGCATTTTCTGGTATCGTGGAGCCGCACACGCCATTCGCAAAGCAGCTCTGGCGTTTTCTAAATATTTATTAGAGGACTCTGTTGAGTACGTTTGCATTTGTGCATGTGTCTGCAGTCGTCCTTTTGTGAATCGTATTCGCTGTCTCTGTGTACTTTCGGTGCAACAGTGCGTGAGTGGGAAATGGATACAAACATGCAGTTCGTTGAAGCTGACTCGCGGCGAAACGGCATTTTCGCAGTTTTGCATTTTTCTTTCGAATAATTCCCGCCAGTCAGTCAGTCCAGCTACACGTCACACGTCACCGCAATCGCCAGTCAATCAGTCAGTCGTCTGTCGCCCGTCAAGTCCACCGCGGCATTGCGTTAGGCCTCTCTCACGAAGTCCCGCGTGACGCCAACCAAGCCAGTAAAGACAAATACGCAGCACGCTTATATTATTCTGGCACACACTCCTCCCCACTCCACTCGCCAACCATCCTCTCTCCATGGCTGGTCTACCTACGTATGTATGCACTTTTACTATCACTATTGGAGCGTCACGAGTCTTCGCGCGTGGTTCTCGGTCTATACAGGTAGGTAGGCATGAGCACTGACTGTCCGCTGGATTGTTCGCTCGGCTCCATTCGTTTCTCTGGCCTCCACGATGATCACTCCTCCGTGTCGCTGCCGTTGCTCAGCAGCGCAAACATCGAGCTTTTCTTCGTCAGCGCCGAGCCAGCCGAGTCCGTCGACGAGTACATGCTCGGCGCCACCTGCATCCAGTTCTGCAGCTGGTCCATGTTCTCCTGCTGCAGCTTCTCGCAGCGCATCACGGTCTCGGTCAGCAGCACGATGATGTCGCTGTGCATCTCCTCTTGTTCCTTGCACCAGACCTCCATTTCGTCCGAGATCGTCGACGTCGACGAGCACACCGACGTATCGGTCTGTCGCTCCTCGGAAGAACGTGCCGCGGCTTCATCCGCTTTGTTGGAGCCGCTGGATCTGTACACTGGCGCTGGCGGTGCAGCCGCGTTCGCGGACGAGCGGGTCTCTTCTTCCGCTGGGAAGAACCCCCGGGTGCTGTTGGTTTTGCGTGGAGCGCTGAAACGAGACGACGCCGACCGATGGAGAGCAGAAGACGCCGACGCGCGAGGGGAGGTCGCGACATTCGGGTTCGTTCGGAAGCCGAGCGTGATCGGGCGGCGCGTCGTCTTGAGCTTCTGCACGATGTCCTTGAAGGTCGAGACCTCCACTTGGTCGTCGTTCACCGAGATGAGCTGGTCGCCCAGTCGGCAGTTGGCGATGCCCGTGGTCACGCCCTCCGCTTGCTGCAGCACAGCGATCTGCGCGCCGATCTTGTTCGTCGAGAAGTTGCGCAGCGAGATACCGCACTCACCGCTCACCCACATGACCGTGTAGTCGACATTGCGCATCATCATGCTCGAGGGCATGCGTGCGACGGGTCGAGCCTGGCGCTGTTGCTGCTGCATTTGCTGTGAGGTCTGACGCGCCAGCTGGGGCCCGCCAGAGAGCTCGTCCAGCTCCAGTGGCGCGCTGTGTCGGCTGATTGGCGCGCCAGCGTACGTATCCGGAGGTGACACGATGCTCGCGCGGTCGAAGTCTGCGCCGTCAGCGAACGGCGTGAAGATGCTCGCGCGGCCAGCGCCGACCATGCTGCTGCTGCTGCTCTGATGCTTGCCGCTGTTGCTCATGCTGCCATTGCTTGCGCTCTCGGTCTTGAGCTGGCCCGAGCTGATCGCGTCGTACACTTTCGCGCTCTTCTCCATCTGCACGCGCAGCAGTCGGAGCTGCTCGATGAGCTCGGGGAGGCCGCGCGCGAGCTCCGCGGTCGCCTGCTCGCCGCCAATGCTCACGCTCTCGCGGCGCGCGAACGCGGCGCCATTCGCATAGGCTGCGCTGCTGCTGCTGGCGTCCGTCTCTGGCATCGCCGCCGGAAAGTCCATCGCCATTGAGGATCAAGGATGTCGCTGGTGTCGCTTCTAAAGTCAAGTGTAAGTCCAGAGAGAGGGGACTTGACGACCGTCGCGTGCGTTTGGTTTCCGACTCGATGAGGCTGGAATCGCGTCGTTGGCGGCTGCGCTGTGCTGGCTGGTCCGACACGACGTAGAGAGCAGGCAGATGGACAGACAGGTAGAAACTGGCGCGAGCGTTGAGGAGGGCGACGGCAGCCAGACAGACAGACAGACCGAGCGGCTGATGCTGATGTGGTGGTTTGTACGTGTTTCCACGTGACGACAAGTGGGCGAGTGAGCGAGAGGCGCGCAGGAGAAGGAGAAAGAGGCGGCGCGGGGCTTTGGCTTTGGCGCCAATTGGACCTGTTCAGTGTGTGAGAGAGAGCGAGTCAGTTGTTTCGAGAGTAGCGACGGGACAGGCTTGGGAGAGAAGTGTGGGCGAGGCTCTACATCGGTACTGAATTAAATACAAATTGGAATTGAATGCTGATATGCTGTGCCGGTATTCGTATTTTCTATTTCCTTGGGAAATGGAATATGGAACTGTGATTTTTGTGCTGTAGTTTTTGCAGTTTTTCAAAACTACAGCTTTTCATTGAATGGAAATGGCTCGAGTTTCTTGCGAGTTTAGACAAATTAAATCGTCAAATTCCCAGCTTTGATTTAAGCGGCTTGCCGAATACGAACTGAGTCTTGGTCTGCGGATAGGACATCGCATTCGC
Organism: Globisporangium viniferum; assembly: GCA_023333705.1. NCBI lineage: Eukaryota > Oomycota > Peronosporomycetes > Pythiales > Pythiaceae > Globisporangium > Globisporangium viniferum. The sequence continues at coordinate 32,685 of JAASFI010000332.1, forward strand.
ATTCGTGCATCCATTCTCTTTTTCCTGGTTCCCTTCCAGAACCGTTTGTTTGAAAAGACCACCAGCCGTCGATTTTAAAAACAAGGTGCGTTTGAAGTTATTAGTCAGCATCAAAAAGATGCCGCATTTATCAATAACTGCTATATTATACTAAAATTGCACCAAGCGGATCATTTTTACACCGTATTTTGACACATTCGGTCAGCCTGTACCTTTATTGGTCATGCATCCTAGTCCCACCAAGATTCATGTGATCGTGTCCACACACTTTCCATCTCACTTGCTTTGCCTTGCAAGCTGACAAAGCAAAGCAAATCGAAACTCCATAAAAAATATGGCGGCAAGCGGCAAGCAACCCCTTGTCCATGCCTCCTTCACAAGGCAATTCGTTCAGTCGGCAATATCCGATACATTCACACAGAAAAACAACAACCACAGCGAGCTTCGCCACATTATTTTCAGTTTTTGGGTGCAGATTGCAACATCATTTTGATGATCCCTCGATCCCACACGAGGACGAGGACAGTCTGTCGGTCGGTCGCGGTCCCACTTCGACTTCGTGCCCACCCTCCTCCTGATCTCTAAAACCTCACACACACCTCACTCACTCACAAGCGCACAACATCAAAAGTAACAAACGAAAAGCATCTTCAACCGTCGACGGGGGCCGAGAAGGGCGGCGGTGGTGTTGCAAATCCATCCCTTTTGGTTCGGTCGCCAAGGTTGTCGTTTGATAATAACAAACTGTGCACGCATCACAGGGCTGCTGAACAAGACACAGCAACTGAAGCTGTGCACCTCCCTGTACTGTACCTATTGCCGAACCAAGTGATGTCTGAACTTGCGCGCTGGATCGTCCGAGCGAATCCAAACAACCCCCCGATTTTTCCCGTGGCCAACCTCTTGGGCATCATCAGGACGCCCAAGCGCAAGCAGCTCAAACGGTGCGTGGAGCGAGTCCTGAAGACCGAGTACGGCACGGAGGCCGCGACAGCCGTCGAAGATGAAGCGGCCGCGCTTATCGAGGAGAGCCAACTTCCTCTAAGACGCGCGCTTCTTCCGCAGCTCTCTTCACAGGCATCGATTCCTCTTGGACTACTGGCTGGTTGCGCAAGCGAGCCCGGCGTTGTCGCTGGTAG
>JAASFI010000333.1:0-33819 GCA_023333705.1 Globisporangium viniferum
CGCGACAGCATCTGTCACTCCCCACGACGAGTTGGTCTGCACATCACATCACGCCAAGCAACACAGCCATGAGTTTACAACAATCACAGAACCACAATACATAAAGAGCAATCGCCACAAAGGCACATACCACATTGATCGCCATGTTTGACGCAGCATCCCCCAGAATGTTCGACGCCGCGTCGCCGAGGAAAGACGGCTTGGCGTGGACCTTGCTGATCGACGTCACTTCGCGGAAAATGGGCAGCGACCAGATCTTGACGTCCCCGCTCGCCGACCCCGAGAGCACGCAGTGGCCGCTCGGATGCAACTCCAGCGTCGTGATCGCCGTCTCGTGCGCATTCGAGATCGTGTGCAGCACACGCCGCTGCCGCACGTCAAAGACGCTGATCGAGCCGCCTTCGCCGCCAGAGATCAAGAGCTGATGCGTCGACGAAAACGCCACGGACGCCGCCCCCGCTGAGTGGCACACTGGAGCAGCGATCAGCGCCTTGGAGCTGGGAAGCAGCAAGTCCCACATGCACACGCTTCGCTTCCTGTTTGCATGACACAACACGTTCAGAATTCAACAATCCTTCATTCGAGCAGTGTGCAGACGGGTAGGTACACAGAAACAGTAACGTACTCGGTGGAGCTCCCCACGGTCGCCAAGCAGCTTCCAGAGTTGATGAACGTTAGCGCCTTTGCTCCTTTATCATGACACTGTTCCACGTTTCCCAGAATTAAAAGGTTTGTCAGATACCACAGACACCGTTTCTTTGACAGGCGAAATTCAAAATTGTCATACCTCTATCTGTCGATAGCAGGTCTCGCGATCCAGGTTGCTGAATTTCCACATGAACAAACGCCCCAGCGTATCCACAGCACCCATCTAACAAAGGCACAATTGCATAAAAGCGTGAGTTCACGTTGAAGAACACTAACAATTTATTGGTCTTCAGCACTCACCTGCTGGCCCAGGTTGTCAAATTTGATTTTCTTGATATCGCGTCTGGACGAAAGCGACGGACTCGACGAGTATGGCTGACAAGAGTTCAGAGAAGACACAGTTGTGGTTAGCGCACAGAAGTAGAGCTATCACTCCAATAACAAAGGACAACCCAAAAGCAACACTTACCGCCACGATGTTGTCCATCTGGAAAGCGCACACTGCACTCAGACTGTCGTAGGACCACAAATGCACCTTGCCCTTCTGGTTGCCCGAGATGAAAAGCGGCAGGAACGGATGCGACTCGACCGCAGTTGGCTTAAAACTCGGCACTTTTGCGTCCGAGAGCCCCGCCACCGCTGCCGCACCTCCAGAAAGCAAGGACGACGACGACGGCGAGCCAGCGAGCATCCGGCTTCCAATCGATAGTGGTGGCCCAAGTGCCGCAGTCAAATCAGACGAGTTAATGCCCACGTTATCTGCTGTTGTTTTCCGCCGCATCGCCGGCGGTATCGGGTGGTTCGCGTCCGAGAAGAACGAGGCTTGTGGGTTTGCGTACATGCCTTTGAACTGGAACTTGCTCCCATCCGAGTAGTCTGCACACCCTGTTCGACAGATGCCTTTGCTGCTGCAGAGCACCATCTCAGCAGTGTCTGTCGCTCGATTGAAACACATGCTCTTGATCGACACTTCGCTTCGGTAGATGCAGCTCGTGTTCAGGATTACAGGTGCTTGGGTCTGCTGCTGCATTCGCTTCTCAAAAAGGTCGACCAAGTCTGCCGCACGAGGCGTCCCCGACCCTTTGTTTCCTGCAGCATTTGAGAGTAGGATCTTCTGCGACCGTGTCAGCATCGATTTCTTTGATGGAAAGTCTGGGAGGTGGCCCCAGCTGATCTCGTCCTTGATCTTCTCGCTGCAGCATTCGAGCTGCGCGTTCAGTCGCAAGAGAAACTCGTCTTTCTCGGTAAACATTTTGAGAATGAGCAGCCACGGACAGCGTGCGCACGCGCAGCCGAGCAGTCTTCGCGTGTCGCGGGAAGCAGCAGCAGAGGCGGCAGTAGCACTCTCTTTCTTCGCTGGTGAGGATGGCCTTGAAGCGGATGGGCTTGATAGACCAGCTCCTTTGGTACTTGTATCTCCTCCACCAGCAGAAGTTGAACCTGTTGGCACAACTTCAAACGGACGAAAGAAGAGCTCAGCGATGGCACACAGCAACTTTCTCGTCGCGTATCTCGATAACTTTGAGTTATATGATGTCCACGCCTGTACGAGTTTCTTCGCGGCAACTGTGGGGTCGCTCACTGGATTCACTCCTTCGACTGCGATCTTTGCAACGTGAGCTGGCATGCCGCTTGATGCCATCATTAACACGAGCGACCAGTACTGACAGTACATGAAGAAAGGAGACGATGTGGCGCTTGAGAGCTGCAGTCGGTTTGTTTTCACGTCAGCGACGAAATGGTCGAGTTCGTCCTGAAGCATCTCGACAACCTGGTATAAGACGGGGATATCCTGTTGGAGAGATGATGTGCTACTACCCGACGCATTCTTCGCTTTCTGAATGCGATTCGCATCAGCGCAGTACTCGCAGACATCTGAGAGTGCGATCTCGCTCAACTCTTCCAGCGCTTTCCTGGGCAGCGAGTCTTTGTGAGGGAAGATGATTCCCATAGATCGATACAGGCAGCACGGACTTCGAATGTACCGAGAGCAGACACAGATCACACTGTAGATCGCGGCAGCGGCGACGCGCACGTACTCGCTGCTTGCCATACACGCGCGCTGCTCGGACGGCTTGGAGTAGAAGTAACTGAGCCAGAGCAGCAGTCGTGACGCAGCAGAGAGCAGCTGCGAGCACGTTTGGTCCACTCTTCGGGTGTGTTGCTGGTCCGTCGATGACGTCACTAAGTCGCCTAACGCCACAAACGAAATCCCCTCCGTGATCAGCTCAATGAAGTGTGGTAGCGGGCTCGTAAATTGTGGGAGAATAACTCCAGAATCTTGTGCGTTTGGTAAACTGTTCCAGCCAGAGACCAGGAAATCCAAGCCTGCTAAGCGACAGGAGTGCACGAGCGACTGGACTACCGAGCTGCGCAGGATGCCTTCCACATACGAGTTTGCAGTCTCCAGCACACTATCCAGCGCAAAGTCACCGCCTCGCGCGACCACACACTGGATCTCGTCGTTGATCGCGACTTCCAGGTCAGTTGATCCGCTTGAAGCCGTTGCCGTGATGGGTTTCCCCATCATCGACTGTCGGATTCGGTTCAGGAACGCTGCATAGAGGTTGTCCACCTGAGACCCCAGCGCCGCGACGAGAATCCGGTGCCGACTCGACAAGAACGCCGCTTCTTCTGAGTTACTTTGTGTCGGCTTGTCTCGACAAAACTGCACAAAGAACTTGGCAAAGTCGCGCTGCTGGACAAGCGCAACTGTGTTGAGACCCATGCCTTGCAGGCGACCCAAGGCAAGCGTCTGGAGGTTCACGATCTGGGTCTTGAGCGCGATCTTCAGTGGTGAAATCGTGTTTTGAAGAAAGCGGACAATCTCGCATGCACCGAGCATGCTTTGACCAAACGCGCGCCAGTAGAGCGTGTACGGATACGCGTATGACTGACCGCACGTGCCAAACATGCAGCGCATTTCAATCGATGGCACAGAGAGCAGACACTGGATGCCATTCAGTGTCTCGCCCAGGAAGTATCTCACGAGGAAGCTCATGTAGGTATCCCCGCACTCCTTCGCCTTCAACCAGACTGTGGTTTTCAAGAACTCCACGCACACGCCCTTGCATCCAGACGAGGATTCATTGTCACCGCCGTGCTCAAGTGGTGATGACGCTGTGATGCCGCTAAAAGAGCGCATGTTGTTGCTCAGACCGCTGAACGAAAACTGTCCAAAGTCGTTCACCCCGCCGCTGCTGGAATCACCACTTTCTCCACCGAGGTCCCACTTCTCTGATAATCTGGCGATAAGAAACGAAAGCACGAGCGTCCGGTCTGCATGCTCGGCAACCGCCATCGCCTCTTGCACTTTTCCGCCGAGTAGAAAGAACGCCGTGGAGAGCTCGTAGCGCCGCTTCGCCTTCAGCACGTACGCGTTCTTGATCGCTGCATTTTTCCAGCGCGGGTCGGAAAAGTCGTTGCTCAGGAGCTCGTAGATGCGACTCTCGTTGCTCATCTTAAACAAACTCGCAAGCAACTTGGTCTTGCCCAGCAGCACGTAGAAGAGTGCGACGTGGAAAGGATCGCGGGTCGACGCGTACTCTGTCTGCGCGGCTTTCTCAGTGTACTGCTGCAGCTTCGTGACACTTCTCACCCAGAATGGTAGCCGCAGCTGCTTCATCTCTTTCCATGTCATCACTGGTGTGGGGAAACACTCTTGCAGAAGTTCGTCTTGAAAATCCGTGATCGCCCCCCACACCACCTGCTCCGAGCAAATCCCCACTGCTCTCTTCTTTGCCTCTGCGGACTCACCATCATCATTTTCATCTGGGCTTGCATCGTTCGATGAGGACGATGCATTGGTACTGCCGCTGCTCTTTGACCCCGCAGCTGTACTTTCGCCATCTCCTTCTTGCTCCAACGGCCACAGGAGACTCGCTTGGAATCGGAGTGCTGCTTCATCCTTCTTTCTGCTGGCATCGTGTTCCCAGGCGACCGTTTTTTTTATCCCGTTGACGATCGCCATAAACACGTTGCTCTCCTGTGGTGTCATAAACGTCAACAGGCTCTTGTGTTCGCTAAAGAACTGCGGCAGTGCAGTTCCTTCAAGAGCTGAGATGGTGGTAGCAGCAGAATCGTGCTCAGTAGCCACCGAATATGTCGAGCTGAAATACGTTGATGATCGTGGAGCGAAGAGCATCTCTGCACGATCTGAGTTACGCGTTGAGCGATAGTCCATCGAGAACAAGTCACTCGCTCGAGCAGGAGCAGCCGCAGAAGAAGAGTAGCTCGAACCATAACCGGACGACTGTTTTGGCTGCTTCCCATTCAGGTACGTTGCTGATCGCTCCTCACCATCGCCATCATTATCTGCTGGTTGTCCAAGTAGCTTTGTAAGTGAGAGCAGTGGAAGCTCTTTCAGCTGCGTGTCGTCCATCATGCGGAGGTAGCAGGTCTTTTCATGCTCACGAATCGACTCTTTCACATGCTCCAGTATCGTTTCGAGACTCCTGAATGAGCCTCGCTGCAGCAGAAACATCAGAATCACAGGGTGATACACTGGGAAAGAGCTCGGTGAGAGCGCGCTAGTGCTCAGCATGGGAGCTTGTCGCGAACCAATCGCCTGTGAGATCCGAAACGGCAAACCCCCGTATGCCACAGAAGCAGTTGTCGTGGTCACTGCTCCGCTCAGATCGTGCAGGTTGATGCTCGCGATACTTGACCCTAACGCTAGCAGTGCATGCGGATAGCTGGTCAGCGAAGAGATCTTTTGGGGCTTGACACTGAAGCGACTCGACGACCACGCAATGTACCACTTGTTGATCGGTGCAGACGCGTCAAACTTGATCATTCCGATGGTCGTCGTCGACAAAAAGAGCAGCTCACAATCTCGTTCCGCTGTGACGGGCGGTGTCCATTCGAAAGAGACAATCGCTCCGAGCTTCTTCTGTTCAATCGTCACAATGCCTTCGCAGCAATTCTCAAAACACGGCAGAATGCAAATCTGGGCATCCATCACAGCAGTTTTCGCTGTCTGCTGGAAAATCTGAGCGTCTCTCTTTCCGTCGTCCTTCTCGAAAAGCACAGCGACTCGTCCACATGCGCTGAGTGTGAACTGCTTGAAGATGAATTGCTCCTCGACAATGTTGAAATTCATGCTGTCCTTCGGCCTCTCGGATGCGGATGATTTCTTGATCAGCTCGGTGACATTCGTACTCTGCACGCTCTTGACTTCCGTGAGATCGTCCAAGTCCACGAACGTCCACAGATCAAAGCTGAAGTGCGTATCCATCGTGCCAAACACCACCTCGAATGGCTGAAGCGATGGGACGCTGGAGATGCTCGCGAGTGTCTTGTTCTGGGGAATTGAGACTTGAGTTTTTCGGAAGAGCTTCATCGAGATGGAAGAAGAGGCAGTGGGAGATGGAGGACCCACCAAGCCCAGCTCATCGTTGTCGTCAGCATTCGCCACTGACAACTCCGGCCGCATCAGCGGCTCGAACGAAAATATCCAGACCACGAGCTCTGTACCGCTTTGTTTCAAACCAACCACCATGCAATAGTCCTTTGACGGGCGTGTTGATTGTGATGTTGTGACGTTGGTGAACATCGATGGTGCGGAGGACCAGTCCAATTTCTGGGATTCTGGAACCCGTAAAAGAACAAGATCTTGTAGCTCCATAGAATCGTCATCAGAGTCTTCAAAGCAAACTGTCACATTCGTCGTCATCGCCCCAGTGGACGAGCCACTCCGGAACGAACCACTCCTCATGCTGCTGCCTCCCAACAAAGGCAGTGAAGGTGTTGACTCTGATGTAGACGCACTTTTCTGGAAGTCATTTGCCGTCGTCGCCGCGTGCAGTTTACCATCAGCAAAGAAGAACAGCACGCTCAGCTCTTCAAAGCAGACCACATGGGTCGCAGCGCTCATTGCTGCGGTCGGCTGAGGTCTGCACACGACCTGAAGGTTTCGAAGCGACGCGCTCGGACGGAAGATATCCAGTCGGTTGTCGATATTCGAGATTGCAACTTTCAGCGGCAGTCCGCCAGCGTTGCTCTGTGATGGTCGACTGGAGCCACGAGCTTTGGAGATCGCGAGAGAAATCGCTTTCCCATCTTTTTGCTTCGCGCCAAACACGCAGTTGCACAGATCGCCAACCTCGCAGCTCTGCACAGAGTAGCAAACCGAACCTCGATTGCCTCTGCCTCCTCCTCCGCCAAACGAAGAACTATCTGCCTGCAGCTTCAAACGCGCGACTCTCAGGTACGTCTCGATCTTTTGCGTCTGGAACACGATCTCAATCACAAATGTTGGGTTCCCATTCTCTCGATCTGTGTTCCACGTTAGAAGAAGATGGAAGAATGAGAAAAACTGTTTCACATTAGATGCCCAGCCTACAACAATCTAAGCGCACCTTTGTAGTCTGAGGAGCAAATGCTGATGATGTTGGCGTCGACGAGTTGCGCTCGAAGACCGTTGAAGATGAGCAACAGCGACACTCGTGGCGTCACACCCTGGACACACATCCACAAGTCACAGATAGAGAACAATGTCAGAACAAATTGTAAACGCTGGTGAACGAACCCTTCGAGCCAAAAATCCTACCGAGAATGGGATAAACTCGGTGCGAAAGAGACATAAGTCGCCATTGTCATGGACACCATAGAGCAAGTAGACTGCAAAGGTCTTGCTCAGCGTTGCGTTGCCGCAGATGAACGTCTCGCCAGCGTGAGTATCCGCGGTTGCACCGCACTTGTCACCAAGCAGCTTTGAGTTCATCTTCGCGATGCCGTCCATGCGCTGACTGTAGAGCTCACTGCGTCGCGCGTCTTCGAGGCTGCTGTAGCCGTAATGGAGCATCGAAAGCGCCGACAACACGTTTGATTCGTCCAGCATCGCGTCCCCGATCGCAGTGAGCGTGCTCGGAATCGGCCGAGCCCATGAGTGGTTCACGAGACCAAACGCGCGGATCTTTGCGTTCGCATCGCGGTCTGCGTCAAAGAAGAAGCGCTCCGAGTCCGGCTGCAGCAGGTAGTCTTGGCCGTTGAAGATTTTCCAGAGCACGAACGAGCGAGCTGTTGATGCCACATTCTCTCTCCAGATCGATATATTCCCTCCTTTGTCGAGCGTGAACAACATCTCACAGTGTGTTGAGCTGTTAATCGCGGTGCTTGTCGATGTCGCTGCTTGCTGCTGGGCCTGGCTGCGCATCTTGAATGTGTGCGTGTCTTTCGACCACTGCAGGCGCTGGAGCGCTCTCTGGTGTGCGAGAAACAGGCAAATCGGCGTGCCGTCGTGGTCGAACTCGTTCAGATCCCACACTTTCACGATGCGGTCGTGCTTTCCCGCGGTCGCGAGGAACCTCCCGCCGCTGCTCGTCGCGTCGAAATGGCTCACGCTCTGGTCTGGTCCGCAGCGCAGCGAGAAGCTCCGCTGAAGATACACCTGCACCGTGTCGTCAATGACCTTCCAGACCGTGATCTTCTCACCTGCGCCTACTAAAAGCAGATCTTCGGCGCCGCTTTCCACCCACTCGAGGCGATCCATGAGCCGGTCCTCGCTCTTCCAGCGCACGCTCTCGCGCCAGGTCGTCAGCTGCAGGTTCAGATGTACTTTCGCATAGTCGCTGCTCACGTCACCCGCGTGTCCCGAAAAGCCTCCGATTATGTTGATACCCAGACCGAACGCGTCGTCTGCTGTCGCTGATGAACCACCAGCTGATGCAGCGGATCCGATCCCCGTACCTCCTCCAGCGCCGCTTGACGCGCCAGCACCACAGGGCATGAGCAGGACGCCTCGCCCTTCATCGACACACAGCGCAATCGCACCGCGCGCTGCTTTCCGTGCGCTGTTGAAACGGATGCAGCGGATCGCGTCGTCACCGGTCCAGATCTGCCAGAGGTCGAACTGCGAGGTGCGCTTCGCCTCGCTGCGCGGATTCTGCGGGTTCGCAGCCTCCTGGTTCTCCACGAGCACCACAACGAGCGCGCCGGTCGCGTACATGAAGTAGCGGGTGCCGTCAAAGAGCGCCGTGCACACGCGCAGCTGGTCATCGCTGCCGTCACTGGGATCGCCCGCGACGTCCGGCGCCACGACCGCCGCGATCGCTTCTTCCAGGCGGAACACCATCGTGATCGATACTCTTTCTGATCCAAAAGCCGCACGCAAAAGCATGCTAACCCAAAAAGCCTGTCAAAAGCGTTATCGACTTGAAAGGGGGTGAAGTGATAATACTGTTCAGTATGCAATTGTGAGCCGTGGGTTACAGTTTTTGTGTTTTTGAACTTGCGATTACCGGGTTAGACAGATGTGAAGGGCAAAGACTGGTTACGAATCAGACGCATCATGATCAGACACGAAGCCTCATTTTTCCTCAGATTTATTTATCATACTCCTCAGATATACTCAGATGTATGCATCAGACTTCTACGCTCAGAAATCTGGTATACCTCCACGATCCTCAAAGGTCACGTTGAAAAGACGCGCCAATAACAAACACCACCACCGCGACCTTTGTCATCTGCCAGATCCGCATTCGCAGCAAGAAGCAGAGAGAGAGAGAGAGAGAGAGCGCACAATGCCGCCCAAGAAACCCAACGCGGCGGCGGCCACGTCGCCCCTCAAGAAGAAGCTCAAGGACCCGAGCAAGGCGCTGGGCGGCGACGGCGGCGACAAGGACCACGCGCGCGCGGACGGCGGCGCCTCGGGCTCGGGCCAGGACAACGACGAGATAGACGCCTACCACGAGCCTGTACGCGCTCATTACTATTAGCTCCGCTTTTCTCTATACCTATCTGTATGGCGCGCGCTGTCTGACGCTAGTGTTATATATGCGCAACACATCTATGTCTGTCTAACTACAGGTGAAGAAGGTGGTGGTACCGGACAACCAGCTGAAGTTGTCGGAGGCAGAGCTCAAGGAAGAGTTCTCGCGCGTGCTCACTGCGAACGACCCGAACGTGCCCAACAACATCGCCAAGTACAATTACAAGGAGCGCACATACAAAGTGGACCCGCCGGGTCCCGGCGACCACTTGTACGTACATCTGTGCGCAGATGGGAGTATGATCCACAAGGAGTCGGAGGACGCCAAGACACAGGCGGCGTTCGACCAGAAGCGCGCGGAGGAAGAGAAAGAGGCGCGCGAGACCGCGATCAAGCAGGCGAAAGAAGAGGCTGAGGCGAAGGGCGAGAAGATCGACGAGGCGTCGCTCCAGTTCGAGTCTGGGAAGAACCAGTTCAACTACAGTGAGCGCGCGGCGCAGACCTACACAAACCCGCTCCGGCAGCGATCGGTCGAGACCGAGCCCCCACCGGTCGTGAGCTTCATGGCGACGGTCACACAGTGGGAGATCTACGACACGTTCATGGACGCGTACGAGCAGCACCAGCGCGAGCAGATCCAGCTGCAGAAAGTGGCGCAGAAGAAAGAAAAAGACGAGAAGGACGGCGCGGAGACCATGGTCGCGGCGACATTGGCTACGAGCAGCAGTGGCAACGGCGGCGGAGCAGGTGGAGGTGGGAATGGCGGTGGCAGCAAAGGCAAAGGCGACGACATGGTGCACTCTGCCGCGATGGGCAAGACGCTGCGCATCATCGAGCGCATGGTCAACCAGAACGCGGACGACGAGATCTTCCACGACTTCAAGTACTGGGAGGACGCGAGCGACCAGTTCCGTGAGGGCGAAGGTTCTTTATTGCCGCTCTGGCGCTTTTCAAGCGAGCGCGCCAAGAAGAAGCAGGTCACAGCGGTGTGCTGGAACCCTCGGTTCTCCGACCTCTTCGCGATCGGGTACGGCTCGTACGACTTTCTCAAGCAGGGCACGGGGGTCGTGTGCTGCTTCTCACTCAAGAACTCGTCCCACCCGGAGTTCACGTTCACGACCGAGTCTGGGGTCATGTGTCTGGACTTCCACCCGCAGCACGCTGCGCTGCTCGCCGTAGGTTGCTACGACGGCACGGTGATCGTCTACGACGTGCGCAACAAGGCGAACCGCCCGATCTACACGTCGACGATCAAGACGGGCAAGCACACGGACCCGGTCTGGCAGGTGAACTGGCAGGAGGAAGACCTCGCGAAGGAGCTCAACTTCTACTCAATCTCGTCCGACGGACGCGTCGCGAACTGGATTATGAGCAAGAACGAGCTCAAGATGGAGCCGGTCATGCAACTCAAGATCGTCTCGACCGCCAAGGACGACCCGGAGGAGTCGTCGCTCTCGGGGCTCGCCGGAGGCTGCTGCTTTGACTTCAACCGCTTCAGCGAGCATCTCTTTGTCGTCGGCACGGAAGAAGGCAAGCTGCACAAGTGCTCCAAGGCGTACTCGGGTCAGTACCTGGAAACCTACGTGGGGCACCACATGGCGGTCTACAGTGTACGCTGGAACCCGTTCCACGAGCGCGCGTTCCTCTCGTGCAGCGCAGACTGGACTGTGAAGCTCTGGGACCACAACCTACCGGACCCGATCATGTCGTTTGATCTGGGCAACGCTGTAGGTGACGTCGCGTGGGCTCCGTACTCGTCCACAGTCTTCGCCGCCGTCACAAGCGACGGCAAAGTGCACGTGTTCGACCTGGCGGAGAATAAGAACGAGCCGCTCTGCGAGCAAAAAGTCGTCAAGCGCGCCAAGCTCACGCACGTGGCGTTCAACTCGCAGGACCCGATCGTGCTCGTGGGCGACGACCGCGGCGGCGTCAACTCGCTCAAGCTCTCACCGAATCTGCGCAAGATCACGGCGAACGAGGACGACGGCGTGGTGCCGGACCTGAGGAACGTCAAGGCGCGCTTCAAGAAGGAGTTTGAGAAGATCGACAAGCTCCTGAGCTCAAACGACAACAAGGTCGAGCGGTAAGGCTAAGGTACCAATTGGATGGCGAAAGAAGAAACTGGTTTTATATACTTTGGGGAGCTTGATGTATACTTGACTGGTTATAACTTAGAATGCTGTGTGAGCTAGCTTTTCTAAAACGTGTTGGCGTTCTCACGGGCAAGGATGGCTTCGCAGAGCGCGACTTCGCTGGTCTTCACGATCGCGAGGTGCTCTTGCGCGATGTCGAGCGCCGACTTGCCGTTGTTGTTCTTCGCCTGGACGTTGAAACCGTACTGGAGCAGCCACTGGCACGCGCGGTACTGACCGTTCGCAGCGGCCTTGTGCAGCAGCGAGTCACCCTTCTTGTCGAGCGCGTCGAGACTGATCCCAGAGCTCAACAGGTAGTCGAGGATGTGCACGTGACCCTCTCGTGCAGCCCAGTGTGCCGGCGTCCATCCCATGTACCCGGACGAATCGGGGTTCACGCTGCGCTTGGCGAGCGACTCACAGACGCGTCTGAAGTTGTACAGATCGCCGTCTTTCGCCAGGTCGATGAGCTCGTCGATCGTGTCGAGGTCGTTCGCCGAGTGGTAGTGGCGCATATGGTAATGGTGGTGGTGTCCATGTGGACCATTCTGAGATGGACCATTCTGGCGGTGGTGCAGCTGCTGCGGCCCATCCCCCTCTTCTTCGAGCGAGATCTCGATGAGGTCGCTGCGCGTTTCGCTCTCGTCCTCGCTCTCATAGCTCTGCGTCTTCTCTTCTTCCTCGTGATGGTCGTCGAGCCCGCCGTCAAAGTCGTCGAGCTCCATCTCCTGCTGGTTGCGCTTGGGCGGCTCAGCTCTGCTGCTGCTGCTGCTAGTGCTCTCGAGTCTCGCGGGGGCTTCCTTGGCGGCAGACGCTTGGACTGGAATCGCTCTATCACCGCCACCAGCTTTTGGGGTCTGAAGGTTCAGGTCCTGGGGAAGACACGACTTGGGCGTGAGGCTCGCCACGAAACTCAGCGCCTTCTGCAGCACCATCTCGCTCTTTCTATCTCTCTATGACTGCGGTCTATGCTTCGAATGCCAAACTGAAGTAGCTCTTCCACCAGCAGAGCCCACACTCTCTCTCTTCGGCCAAAGAGCGCGCTTCTCCACGCCTGGCGGATCCAGAGCGAGCCCTAAGAGCTAAAGATACTATCTATCACTGCGGTCTCTCATCTCTCAGAGAGTCGCGGTCAGACCTCGCGGAAAGATTTGGTCCTAAATCGGGTCTCTCTTTCGTATCGCCATTCTGAGCAACGCACACAACTCACTGCTCTGATCAGAACGCCATCGGCTCAGTTCTTCCTTCTGGCTGGTTAATAATGACTGGGGATTCTATCTACTTTAAAGGATATGGGGGCTATGGTGTATGTGGCAATGGATCCAGTTACTGAAGGTGCTTTACGTACGAGAACTCATGATGTAGACGCCGTAGTCGTCCTGCACGATCTCCTTGAGACTCGCGTACGAGACGGGCATTGTTTCTTCACGCTCCTCCGAACCATTCTCTATTGTAGATTCCTCTTCCTCCTCAGCTTCTTTAGCAAACTCGGAGCTCCGCGAGCACGACGAGCGAATGAACGGGTTCTTGCTGTCCACTCTGAGCCGGTCGCGCAGGATCTTGCCCACGTACTTGCTGCTCGGACGCGCCGTGCAGAGCCCGAGCTGCTGCAGACAGAGCACGAACGCGTCGACATTGGTCACTTCGAGGCATTTGCCAAACCAGCGCACCTCGACCGGTAGAATGTGACTCGGGTCCAGGAACGACACGTTGAGCGCGAGCTCAGGCCACTCGTCCACTTGTTTCCCATCGTTGTCGTCACCACTATTAGCACGACTTCCAAAGCTGCCGTCGCTCAGTACGCAGCGCATGAGGTCACGCTCGCCCTCGTTCGCGAGAAGCGCGACCGCAAGCGGCAGGGGCAGCTGCGAACATCGCGAGAACTTGCTGCCCATTCGTTTGCTCTTGTGATTACTACGGACTCTCTTAGATCCTTCAACTGTTGGCGTGGAGCTCTTGGCAGTTGGCTCAATGTGCGCGACAGAGCGGATCTTTGCGTCGAGCTGGTGCGGAAACGCAAAGAAGATCTCGTCCTCGTTCGCGTAGACAAAGCCCACGATGTCATTGGACGCAAACACGCCACCCTTCGAGTCCTGCAGCGTCACATGCGAGATGAAGCCGGCGTGGGACGCGAACATCTCGTTGAACCTGCGCACGACCTCGCGGCAGAGGAAGCCCACTTTCTCGCGCGGGTTGATCGGCACGCGCACGCGGTGCTCGTCCACCTGCACGAGCACGCGGATCACGTCCGGGAGCTTTTGCAGCTGCGCTTCGTCCAGTCCGAACTCTGATTCATGAACTTGATGCTCTTCAACTTCTTGTGAAGGCGATTGGCGGTCGTCTCCTTCTTCATCACCATCTTCGTCTTCTCGTACCTGCTCATCTTCACTAGCCCTAGCTTCATCGCTGTCTTCATCGTGGGCTTCCAGATCGTCGTCAGATGCTTCATTTTTTTCACAGAACTGCTCCGCACCTTCTCCCTGAGTCGAGCATTCATCCAGGTCATCATGAGCTTCACTTTGTACTACCACCACGTGGTCTCCAGGACCAGAGACGGCAGGGATCACCTCAGCTGGCTCGGTCGGCTCCAGCGTCAGCGACCTGCTTGATGAGCCCGCCGAATCGCTTCTCCTGACCGCTTCAGCGTCAGTATCAGCATCTGCACTGCGAACCTCTTGGTCCTTCGGCTTGTCCATGCTCACCGCACTCAGTCGTTCATCCTGAAGTTTACTTGACGACGTCCTCGTCGCCTCCAGTCCAAACAATTTCTTGCAGGCGCTGTACCGAGGCATCACGAGCCGAGCTGCCGACTCTTTCGAGTGATTCGCGAGCCCCACGACCTCGGACTCGAACTGCTGGTGCGTGTTCTTGACGAATTTCGTGATCACGCTCGCGGCCGCGACCATTTTCTTGTTGGCGTTCGCGAGGTCGTCAGGGACTCCGCCAAAGAGCGACGACGCACTGCCAGAAGAAGAGCTCTTGCGCTTCTGGATTGGCAGTGGCGCGACGTTATCGTCTTTCAAATGGTCGGTCTTGGGCTGTTGCTCAGTCTTGTCGTCGTCACCGCCATCTTCATGGAGAGCTACAGGTTCGCTTGGGCTTGGTGCTGGCTCACTGGTTTCCAACTGTTCACTAAGAACGCGCTTCTTGTCCTGCAGCATTGCATACCGTCGGAACACGCGCTGGATCGCTCTGACAGCTCGCTGGCGCTCTTGCTCTTGTCGTATCCGTCGCTTCTGAGCCCTGGACACCGGTTTCTGGGGCTGAGAACCAACTTCGCCACCGCCCTTAATGGCCTCTGTATCACCATCAAGTCTACTAGCCACTGAAGTAGGTTCTCTCTGATAGAAAAACTGGATGAGCTGCGAGTGCAGGAGCGCGCGAAAGTCGAGACTGCTCTGCAGCGACAGGTGGCCCAACTGGTTGTCGCCCACGATGTTCACCTGCCTGAACAGGTTCTTCAGCTTCGCCGTCGCAGAATTCGCCTCCAGCAGCGTAAACTCGATCGTGCGGATTTCCAGCACGGCGAGAAACAGCGTCTGGGCGATAATGCACGTGTCCTGAAGCGGATTGTGAGCCTTGGAGAATGATTTCCGCAGGAATTTGAACGCTGGATGATCCAACTGACAGCGGATCCGGTCGACTGACGCGTGGAGACTCATCTGCGGGTGGCAGTTGACGCAAACCCGCTCGCCGTCCGAGAAACTGGCGCGTAACACGATCGCTTCGGCTGTGAAGAACGACTCGAGAGCGCTCTGGTTGTGCGGACTCTTTGCAGCGCACTTGAGGTGGCCGAGCTCGACGAAGACGCGGTCGGGCCAGCGTGGTAGCCTCACTGAAGAAGTTGAGAGCGAGCTGACAACAGTACCATCTACAGCAACGCTGCTCTCCCGGGAGCTTGTCCTGGAACTGGCGCGGTCCTTGGTCGTCTTGCTGCTGTTGTTGTGGATGCACCCGCAGCCCTGGAGCGTGCACTCGAGCATCTGGAACGCCAGCGGCAGCACGGGCACGAAGATCGCGTCACCCACAAACTCTTTCGCCTCGGTCGTGACGCTCAGCTCCTTCAGCTGGACGGCAAACTTGCGCTCCACGAGCTCGCTCGTGGGTTTCTTCGAGTGCGAGGACCGCATGAGCTGCTGCACGTTGTGGAACAAGTGGCTGTCGATGTTGAGCTCGAGCTCGTCCAGCGCAAAGACGAGTCGGAGCTTGGGCATCGTCGTGCTGTCGAGGATCTTGCCGCTCTCGTTGGGTGGACAGATCTGGTCGGGTCCGGGTACACCATTGTCAAGGCTGCCCCGTTCGCTGTACTGGGCGTCGCTCATGCTCCGAGATGAGAATTGGGAGGCAATGCTGCTACTCGCAGTTGACGACACTGGCGATCGAATCGGCCCGCATACGTGGGTCTCGATGCTCTCGAGACGGATCTGCTGCGCGCACGTGCCGCACTTGATGAACGCCGACTGCTCCTTCTCGTTGTGCGCATGGTACGCCTCGTTCAGGACCAGCGCCAGGTCACCCTCGACGTTACATACGAGCTTCTGGAGATGCCACTTGACAAAGATGCTCTCGCGGAGCTGTTTGAGCTGCATCACGTCTCGGTCGGGCTTGAGGTACAGCACCAACTGGTCCTGGAAGTGAACACTCACTTCGTGGACTGTCACCTGGAACTCGCGGACGTTGTCGTGGTGGACGATCAGGTTCACTGCGGCTTGCTGCGCTACGAGGGCGAGGCGCTGCTCGCCGAGCCGCTCGGAGGTGAACCGGAGCTTCGCTTCCGCGGTGAACCGGAACGTGAGCTGGAGCGCAAAGCTGACTTCATTATTGCTCTCTTCACTGCCATTCGCGTTGGTTTTCATGACTTCGCTCCGATGAGTCTGGTGATGATGCAGGAGCAGCCCCGCGCCAGAGGCAGCAGCCGCTCGCTCCTGCTCTGCTGCCTCGTGGATCCAGCCGCTGACCGTTGAGAAGATCTGGTAGATCTACAGCAGCTGGGCGAGCTCGTAGTCAAACGGCAGCGTGTGCAAGTTCACGTCGATGACCTGGGAGAGCGTCTCCCAGGACTGCGACTTGGACTGGCGGTGCCCAAAGAGCGTCATCCGCATCGTGACTTCGTGGTCATGCAGGATCTGGAGAGGTGGCGTCGTGCTGTTGGAATCACTTGGACTATCGGACTGCGTCAGCAGGATGCTGCAGCTGAACGAGATAAACTTGAATCGGGTCTTTAGCAGCCCATCGGGTGAGCGGTCCACGCAAGTCGTGAGGTCGCGCATGTCCTGCCACATGGCGTTCGTCGTGCGCGAGTGGAAGTTCGTGAGTTCGAGGCGGATGCGCGAGACACCCTTTGAGAACACTTTGATGTAGATGTTGTCCGCGATGAGCTCCAGTCGCTCGCTGACGATCGTTGAGAACGCGTACCAGGACGCGATTGAGCCGAGCGGGTCCGGCTCCATGATCGCAGCGAGGACGCGGGCATCCGCTGCTTTCCGGTACGCGTTGTCGCAGTCAAACGCGTTCTTGACGTCGATGAACAGGTTCACGACCCGAAAACTGAGCGGCTCCTGCACGAACTTGTCCACCGCACTCCACGATGGCACTTTGATCACGACCTCGCTGCAGTACGCTTTAGTGACGAGCAGCGGCTTGGGGATCTGCAGCATCGCGGCAACCTTGTGCAACTTGAGCTCTATGATTTCGCACAGCAGATAAGCAAGCAAGAATAAAGTATTAGACGGACACCAAGCTAGCTGTAAAGATTAGCATAGGCTAGTATCCTCATGTACCGGTTTTATGGAGCGTGATGGTGTTGCGACTGAAGCTCTTGGCGTTGAAGTCGCGCGGCAGCATGTCGTCGCGGAAGTTCTCGACCCAGTACTTGAGCTGCTTCTTGAGGTACTCCTTCATCATGCTCACGCCACTGCCATTGTTGCCATTGTTGCTGCTGTTGGTTGACGCCATTGCGATCGCGAGCTTCCCGATCGCGAGCTTCTAATTGCCCTCGTGCATATTGCTCCAGGGCTCCTCGCTTGCAATCGACGTGAAGGGTGGTTTCAGCCGTTGCGAGTCCACTGGTGATCTCGAAAAGACGCACAGCAGAAATAGATCGCACGCCAGCCAATCATATTCGCGGATGCTATTTTTAGTAGCCAATCACATGAAATGAGAGTGATGGTCAGTCTGCAGTTCAGGATCCTCTGGTGTGTAGATATTATTGAGAGTGGAGCATGTTGCACCACCAAAGCATCCATATAGCATAGCATATATTGTCAAGCGCGTGCGCATACGAGGGCTCTCCACAGTGCTGTTGCTACGAGAGAGAGTGACTATGAGGATGCCACTGTTGGCACCACAGCGCTGGACGCATTGCGAGTGCTGCGTATCTCACAGATTGATAGACCAACAACATTTGTCTACTTTTTCCCTCCCATGCCTGCCCATGCTCTCTGCCATGTGGAGTTTCAGCCAATCAATTTCACTAAAATTCGGATTTGGCGTTCAGGAATTGGTCCTAAATGGTGTTTCTAAACCCAAATATTTCAACAGCTGGAGGAATCAGCAATCGCTGCAAATGAACAGCGCCAAATGCATGCGGCACATTAATTGGCGTTGGCGCCATCCAACTTGATTAGTACCATTCCAGCCGCATCAGAGCCATGAGCGCCTCTACAACAGCAGCAGCTGCGTCCCAATTGGAAGCCGCGCGCGAGGCGTCAGACGAGCGCGTGGCGATGGCGCTGGTCGACGTGCTCTTCCTGCTCGTCGGCGCCCTCTACGCCGTGCGCGTGCTCAAGCCGATGCCCAAGACGTACCTCTCGGAGATCGCGTTCCCGTTTGATGTGCGTATGCCCACAGCCTTTCAATCTAGCTCTGTATGCGCTGGCTATGCCGTGGGCTCTTGTTCATCATGCTCATTGTGGCTATGTCTTTTTTGCTTTGACGATTGTAGTTCTGTGTCAAGCTGGTGGCGTGCTCGACGCTCTTCATGACGCACGGGCTGCAGTGGCTCTACGACGAATCGCAGCGCACGTGGCAGGCCGGCGATACAGGCGGCAGTGGCGTGAGCGCGAATTCGCGCATCGACGTGAGCGAGCTCTTCGCGATGACCGAGGCGCTCGTATGGGTATGTTCGCTCCTCATCGAACTCATCTGCAATAGCGACAGACCGAATGACTCATTGTTCACATGTATGTGACGTGTATGAAACAGGGCATGGCGTCTGCGATTCTATGGATGGAGTACCGCCGTAGCATGACGCCGTCGGTGTACCTGCGCATGTTCTGGCTCGTCAAGTGGATCGGCGCGATCTACGCGCTCGTGGTGTTCCAGGCGTTCACGTCGACGGCCAAGGCGCGCAGCGTGGAGATCACGCTCGCGGTCGCGGTCGACGCCATCCGCTTCGTCGCGACGACCGTGCTCGCGCTCTTTTGCTTCGTGGCGCCGACGCCCATCACGGTGGACATGGTCTCGTTCCCGCAGGACGTGCTCACGCCCACGGCGCTGCTACACTCGCAGAACGCGCAGCGGCGCTTCAGCAACCTCTCCAACTATGGCTCGTTCAAAGACTACGACTGGGTACGTGCGCCAGTCATTTATCTATGCTATCCGTTGTTTGCTCACCGAGTGTAATACCCCTCTATCCATGTGTCCCCTTGTCTAATAAATAGCACCTGAAGGCTGCTTTTCAGCAACCCGCCAACAAAGCCCGAGCTGCTGGTGAGTTCCAGCCTAATGACGACGGCGCAACGCTACTGGGCACAGACCTGGAGAAGTCTCACGCGTCCACACGGAGCAGCGTCGCGCCGGCGATCACCGTGGCGATCCCGTCGTCCACGACGTCCATCTGGGGCAAGAACCAGTTCGTCTCGTACAAGATCGTGGTGCAGACCGAGGACGACGCGTGGACCGTGCGGCGCCACTACGCGGACTTTGCCACGCTGCACGACGAGCTGCCCGAGGAGATCCGCGACTACTGCACGCTGCCGGCCGACCAGAACACGTCGGACAGCCTTAGCTTGGGGCGCCGCAAGTTCCTGTCCTGGAAAGGAAGGCCGCGGTCGATGAAGTCCAAGCTCGAGAGCTACCTGCGGCTCGTGCTCAGCCACCCAGCGCTCGAGCCGAACTCGTCCCAGGGGCTATGCGACTTTTTAGAAATGGTGCGTGTATATGGGAGGCATGCGTTGCTCATTTGTGTCTCTGTCTCTATGGCTTGGGCTGGCGGGCTAACAGGTTTATCACTATCTTGTGTGGGGGGAATATTTATTTGCAGGAGTATGTGGAAGACGCGCTGACGCGGTCGTACCACTCGGCGCCAAGGATCTAATGCGTATCTATCTATCTCCTCAATGCAACCGTCATCCATCCATTAGTACATTAGACTGCCAACTATGGAGAATCATCGTGCCGTTAAAGCAAAGACGCCATACAATTTGTAAATCAATTGGGAACGTGCGTGGGCTGTATGAAATTGATTGATCGAATGGTTGGCTCATACGCCAAAGAAGGAAACAGATTGTAAGATTGACGCGCAGTGACACACATAACACATTTCTTCATACGCTTACTGCTGTTGATTCTTTCTTCTACTACTTACTTGGTTCTTACTTAGGACTTAAGACCGACTCGAGATCGACGGGTACGCGATCTCGCACGAGTTGACCGTCTTGGCGAACCGCAGCGAGTTGAGCGTCTCGTCCCTATGCTGCTTGAGCGGCGAGAGATTGCAGATCATGAGCGTCTTGCTGTCGCCGCCCAGCGACGGACTCAGAAAGTGCGTGAGCTTCGAGTCCCGGAACGGCACGTGCGCCGACTTCTTGGCGAGCGCGCAGATGACGTTGCCGAGTGACGAAAGGCTCTTGTTGATCGCCTGCGCTTCCTTGAGCAGCTCGCGGTCGTTGCCGCTGCCCGACTTGTTCAGGCGCTCCGAGCCGGCGAGGTCCACCAAGTGGACGACACCGAGTCGGCGATCGCCAGTCAGCGAGTTGACGCCGTTCATGCGGAACGTGATCACGCAGTGGCTTCTCGACGAGCGGTCGTTCATGCTCGTCGCCTTGGTCGAGCGCCTGGCCATCGCCTTGCGCAGCAGCTGCCACGCATCGAGCTCGTTGATCACCGTGTGAATGCACGAGTTCGCGATCGCGGGCTTGCCGTCCGCATCGAGGCGCAGGTCGACCTTGTCCAGCGACCCTGGCGGCGCCAAGAGGTCTCGCAGCGTCTCGTTGTAGATCTCAATCATCTCCAGACTGACAGTGAAATCCCAGCCGCTCGAGCGCAAGTCCGCGATCGTCGCGTAAATGTGCGTGATCGCTCGCCCGACAATGCCCATGTGGGACGACGGCTGCATCGTCTCGTACCCCGCGCTGTCTTCTCGCCCTTGCATCGTAAACGTCTTGCCCGAGCTATACATGACAAAAGAGCCACAGAACTTAGTCTCACACATACAAACAAACCATAGGATGTAAAAAACAACAACAGGTTTCTTGAGAGCCATACCCTGTTTGCCCATACGCAAAGATGCAGACGTTGTAGCCGTCAAGCGCCGATTGGATCAGCGCCGACACTTCGAGAAACACTTCCTCCTGGCTGCACGTGCTGTCGAAAACCAGGTCAAAGTCGAAATTGTACTTCTTCACAGCCTCTCGTCCGCCGTTCTGCCCATAGCTGACGTGCGATTTCGAGCTCGCCGCCAGCTCAATCTGCCGTCTTTCACCAGAATAGTCTGGAAAACTGAAGATCTGTTTGATTGTAGACACAACAGATCAGCAAGCTGGTGTTCTTAGATATGTCTGTGTAGCTATCGTCAAGTACGTACCTCTTCACTGCCAGACGCACTCAGTTCGTGGCGAAGCACTGGTCGCACACGGCAAAACACGCGGATGTTTCCCTTCAGCTCCATCACCTACACAAGAAAGTTATCAACCATGTTAGAGAAACCACAGAATACAGACTGAGCTCCAATTCTCCATACACGCAAAGCTCACCTTGTTGTGCAGACTTCGTCGGACGATCTCCGCCTGAAACAGGCGTTTCTCCATGTAAATGGTCTTCTCGTGGAACTTGCTCTCTGCGTCTCGCAGCTCATCGTCCTTCGTCTGCAGATCCTCTTCCAGTTCTGCGATCTTGGATACTTTGCCTGCCAATTCCTGCTTCGTGATCGACAATTCGGACTCGACGCGCACAAAGTGCTTCTCTCGCTCGCTCATGGAGCCCACCCTGGCGGTCATTTCACGCAACTCACTCTCCAGGCGAGCAATGTACTGCTGCGTCTCTTCGGCAGCCTTTCGCTGCGCCTCGACGATCGCAACGTGCTGCTTCTCGCTCTCCGAGGTTATCTGGAGCGAACTCTTCAGCGCCGTGTTCTCCTTACGTAGCTTCTCGCACTCTGCAGCAAGCTCCGCGGTTTTCTTCTCGTCATGTGAAGCAGAGCTGAGCAGCTTGGTCTTCTCCTGCGTCCACTGGGCATGCAGCACGCCAAGTTGCTCTTCCGCCTGCTGCAATCCGGACGAGAGCGCCAGGCGTTGAGACTCGGACGTTTCGTACAAGTGCTGGATGTCGTCGAATTTGTACCGCATTGTCGACAACTCGTCTTCCAGGATCTCCTTGTCACTCGTGAGCTCCTCGTTCTTGGCACTCATTTCAGCAACTTGGTCCTTGAGAGAATGGTTTTCTCGCTTTTGGGAATCCACAATGCGCTGCAGCTCGAGATACTCTTCGTCTGATCGTTGAGGAGATGTAATGAAAGCATCTTGCTGCATCGCGCCATTCCCATTCCTCTGGTGGTCGCAATCGCCAGACTTGCACGCTGTATGGGAGAGCTTGATCGCGTTCATGACGCGCACCGACTCGTCTCGCTCATCGTGGAGGTTCTTGATGATCGAGTCTCGCTCGCCAAGTTGCTGGATGAGCGCTCCCACTTCTCGACACAGCGACTGGATCTGTTTCTCCTGGCTGGTATCTCCCGGAAGACTCAGAATCTACAGAATGCACCATGCAGCCATGTGAATATGAACAGATCATATCGATACAGTGAGGCTCAGATGCACGCACCTCGTTCTGGCTCATGGTCCTGATGATCTGCTCCTGAGTCCGCAGTTTGGAGCGCAACGCTTCAATCTCCGAGTTGCGGTCCGCTCGCTGCGTCTCAAGCCGCATCACCCGCCGAGCGAGAGCGACCGCGAACCCGTACGTGTCGATGTAGCGCTACAATGTATTCCACAGTAAAAAACTCTGACAAATGAGCAACTTGAAAGACACTCATCTGACCCAGTAGGTTGACACTAGCAAGACACGCATCACATACCTTTTTGTACAGGTACGCTCGGTCTTTGTCGGACTTTGCTCGCAGCGCGCGCTCTTCCTCTTCGAGGTCGCGGCTCAGGAATTCGGTCGACATGGCCGGAGAAAACGGTTCGCTGCCCACGAACGAGCCGCTGAACGATGACGCTTCTTTCCAGCTCTTGGCGCGGGGGTTGCTCCCATCTGAGCCACTGCTCTGCTGCTTCTTCTTCAGACACGACGCAATGAGCATCATCACCACCGTCAGCATCAGCGTTAGAACCACAAATGCGCCTATACTAGAAACATATCCCAGCATCGAGAGACATAGACAGAAAGTCGTGGAATGCGTGGGTGGTCATACCTTGTCATAGTCCTTCTGTGCCAACGCGATGGCACTGACATCCACTTCAATCGTCGCGCGTCGCGAGGAATTGGCGTTTGATCGATTGTGACGCGGCGGAGAAAAGTCCATCGTGAACATCTGCGAAGCCTCACTCTCGAAAGACTGGTTGCTGTCGTCAAAGCTGCTGGTCGGTGCTGCTGTCGCTGGTTTGGTCGTGAGCTGCTGTTGTTTGACAGCGTGCGCTGCTTTCGGTCGCTTTGGCGGCTGCTGCTGTACTGCGTGGCTCTGGCCGCTTCTCGAGTTGGGGTGCGTCGGGATGCGGTTTCCTGAGCCTCTCTCTTTGCTGCGGCGCCACATCTCCAGCTTCTGCTTCTGCGAGAGCTCCTTGCCTCCATTCTGCTCGTCCTGTTCTTCTTCTTCTTCTTCGTCATTGTTGTTGTCTCCTGAACGAGTGCCAAAGAGCGCATCTTCCATGTCGCGGTCGGTGGTGGCAGTGAAGTGGGTGTAATTGCTGCTGTAATCATCCACAATCGTTGACATAAGCGAGTCGCTATTATCCATGCGCACGTCGCTCTTCGCACTGAACCCACTCTCGTTCACAGGAGGGAGGTCGGCATTCAAGCCGTCGAGGCTGCGGCGCGCGCGCAATCGCGTTCCAGTGGTGCCAGCTGCTACTCGCGGAACCACAGCGGAGACGTCCGGTGTTGCGATGCCCGCAAAGTGGCTGAGGATGTTGCCTTTGCCTGCTTCATAGAGCGATCGGTGGTCGGGTGTTGCCGACGGACCTGGGGGATTGGGTCCCTTGCGCGTGGCTTTCGGAAGCACCATGGGTTCTTGAGTGCAAGCACACAGAGCCCTGCTCACTCACAGCAAGTCTGTACACAACGAGCGCCTATGCTGCAGGAAATGGAGAAGGATCCTTCCTGCGCGTCGTCGCGAGCGAGTGAGCGGCGGCTCTTCAGTCTGTTCGTTCGTCCCGCGTCCGCTAAAAAATAGCCTCTTCCACGATTGCCCTTTCAGGTTTTTGACTGATTCCAAACATCCACTAACATCCACTAACACCCACTTACATTCATTTACATTCGTTTACACCCACGGAAAAGCGCGGGAACGGTCCTTTTTTTGGCGCGCTAAATTGAAATTTGACAGGACGAGAAGGGTTGAGGTGGTGGCGGTAACACCAGGATGTCTGCGACCTTTGTGAGCAGCTCACGTTCAAGCAGATGGCTGTATGTGCCTGTACGCACATGACGATTAACAATGACACACACTTTGTTGATTCTCTTTATCGCCATCCTCTATGAAAACCGCTGCGCACAGATCGCATGCGCTCCGACCTCTTCGTACTCTCTCCTGGACACCCACAACTGCTGAAATGATCCGAGCGACGCCAAGATCGAGCCGCCGATGAACACGCTAAACTGGCGCTCGATCTTCATGACGTTCGTGAAGCGCACTTTGAAAGTACTCGGCACCATCGCTGTCAGCTCGGCGTGCAATCGCTCGGTGAGCCCGTTCGTGAGACTGCCGCCGCCGCACAGGATGATGTTGCTGAGCATGTCGCGTCGAAGATCTGCGTCACAGAGCTGCACGGCGTCGTACAGCATCTTGTGCAGTCCCTTCGCCACGGTCTTCGTCGCAGCGGCGGCGTGCTGCTCGGTCTTCACGATCGTCCCTGCTCCTTCCGCAAAGTTCTTGGGATGCAGCAGGAATTCGCCTACCTCATAGCACTCCTGCTCGAGAACCACCACTTTCCCATCCGGGAGCTCGTATCGCTGCTGGAAGTCTGCCAGATGTGCTGCGTCGCTGCTCAGCGGTTTGATGGACGTAACACACACGGACTCGCGCATGTCTCGGAAGATCTCGGACTTCATAAACTTTAAATAACTGCCGGGCATGAGCGGCGGCGTGATCATCTCTGAGGGCAACGCGAGCGTCTCCAGCTTGCCGTGCGCGTTGACTTTCCGAGTGAAGCAGCAGCGGGGTCGCACTTCCAACGTTGGGTTCTTCTTCGCGACGAGGTGCTCGAGGTATTCGGAGAGCTGGTTGCATCCGACTGTCGAGTACTGCGCGGGTCGCTGCAAGTGGAAGCCGTCGAACACAGGCACAACGCGCGTCGCACCAGCG
Organism: Globisporangium viniferum; assembly: GCA_023333705.1. Lineage (NCBI taxonomy): Eukaryota > Oomycota > Peronosporomycetes > Pythiales > Pythiaceae > Globisporangium > Globisporangium viniferum. Next base: position 25,232 of record JAASFI010000333.1, read on the forward strand.
CCAATCTCTGCAATCAGCGCCGAAGATCGTCCAAACGCGAACGCATCCAACACCGCGTCTTTCGCCATATAGAACGCGGGGACGTGGAACTTCTCAAACATCATCTCGAGGTACTTCTCGGCGTCGCGGTTCGCCGCATTGTGCAGTGCGTCGTTCGCAAAGCAGGACGCCGCAGACGTGACCACCGGGTGCTCCTCTGGGTTCACGTGCAGGTGCTCAAACGCGTGCTTCCAGACCTGCTCGAGCGCCTCCCAATTCGCCACCGCGCAGGCTTCGATCGGGTGCAGCACGTCCACGTCGCGCGCGTGGTGTAGGTCGCCCAGCACGTACGGTTGCTGCTGCGGATCCGTAGAGACGCCAGCGGGTGGAGGGGGCTTTCTCCCCACGACCGTCGGCAGCACGAGCGTCGGTGTGTCTTCGCCCGCGAGCCCGAACTTGCTGCGGCTCGTGCCCACATCGCCCACGACCGCCTCCACGTCGTCGCCGCAGTACATTTTGTTGGCAGGCTGGAAGGAATGAATGAATTGAATTGCGTGAGCTTCTGGGCAAATGTGGGTTGTTGGGTGGATGGAGGAGTCGTGGGTCCACCTTTTATGGGTCTTTAAAGTACCTAAAACCGCTCGGACTGTTTATAATGTTGTACTAAACTATGGATGCAGTTTTCCAAGCACACATATGGGTCTCCTGACTTGGGACCCAAAACCCACCCACCCACGGTGGAAAGAAGGGAGGTTTCCGCTTCTTTTCGTTTTTCACGACCCTCCCGCATTCCTGGAAGAAACAAAGATACTCACTCCCCCCTGGTTCACAGTCCCCCACAGTCTCTTTCTAACAAAGAAAGAAGCCAAAGCAAAGAAGCGACCAAGCGAGCGAGCACCATGGCGGACGAGGAGACGAAACTGGACTTTGCGTGGCTGCCGGCCGGCACCGAGGCGCTCGCGGACGGCGAGTACGACGCCATCGTGCTGGGCACGGGCCTCAAGGAGTGTATCCTGAGCGGCCTGCTCGCCGTGAACGGCAAGAAAGTGCTCCACCTGGACCGCAATGCGTACTATGGCGGCGAGTGCGCGTCGCTCAACCTGACGAACCTGTACGCCAAGTTCAAACCCGGCCAGAGCCCGCGTGACGACCTGGGTGCGAACCGCGACTACAACATCGACCTCATCCCCAAGTTCATCATGGCGTGCGGCAAGCTCGTCAAGATGCTGCTGCACACGAAAGTGACGCGCTACTTGGAGTTCAAGAACGTCGACGGCAGCTACGTGGTCAAGGGCGGCAAGACGTACAAAGTGCCGGCCACGGGCGAAGAGGCGCTGCGCTCGTCGCTCATGGGCATGTTTGAGAAGCGCAAGTTCCGCAAGCTGCTCATGTACATCTACAACTACGAAGAAGAGGACCCGAAGACGTTTGAAGGCATGGATCTCTTCAAGCAGCCGATGAGCGAGCTCTTTGAGAAGTTTGGCGTCGACGCGAACACGCAGAGCTTCATGGGCCACGCCATGGCGCTCATGCGCGACGAGTCATACATCAGCCGCCCTGCGATTGAAACGGTGCGCGCCATCAAGCTCTACGCGTACTCGTTGGAACGCTACGGCAAGTCGCCATACATCTACCCAATCTACGGTCTCGGTGGTCTCCCAGAAGGCTTCTCGCGTCTGTGCGCGATCAACGGCGGTACGTTCATGCTGAACCGCAGCGTCGATGAGATCCTCTTTGAGGACGGCAAGGCGTGGGGCATCCGCGCGGGCAACGAAGTCGCGAAGGGCAAGCTGATCATCGGCGACCCGTCGTACTTCCCGTCGGAGAAGCTCCGCAAGAACGGCAAGGCGGTGCGCTCGATTTTCATCCTGAACCACCCGGTGCCAAACACAAACGACGCCGAGTCGCTGCAGATCATCATCCCAGCGACGCAAGCCCAGCGCCACAACGACATTTACGTGTGCGTCGTGTCGGCTGCGCACTGCGTCGCCGCGAAGGGCATGTACATTGCGATTGTGAGCACGGTTGTGGAAACCGCGGACCCGCTCTCGGAATTGGACATGGGCGTGAACCTTCTTGGTCCGTACTTGGACCGCTTCGACTCGGTCTCGGACATGTACGAGCCTGTGGCGACTGGCGCGCAGGACAACTGCTTCATCAGCAAGTCGTACGACCCAACGAGCCACTTTGAGACGACGTCGGAGGATGTGCTGGACCTGTACCAGCGAATCACGGGCGAAGCCCTCGACATGAACATCAACGCGGACTCAACCGAAGTGGACCAGTAATCCCAGTCAGCCCAGCGAGAATGTGTGCATGCATGCGATGTTTGATCATACACAGCGAGAGTAAACAGCAACGTCCCAGGGTCTGACCTATCGAAGGGAGCGACGCTGACGGATGAGATCCCGTGGGTGATGAAGAGCTCTGAAGCGCAGGAGAGAGATGCACGACTGCATGAACGGGTTTGGAGCTCTGTGTGGATTTCTCTCTATCTTGGTTTTTCTAATTGAACAAAAATGTTTTTCTTTTTCCAAAGGGTCTGAGCGTGTATTATGGCGAAGTTTATGCTGTTGGTGACAAGTGCCTGTTGTGGTTTGGGCATTTGACAGGGACTGTGAGCGATCGGGTACAGTCAAAGGACTGTGCTCGTGTAGCGCTGGCGTTTATGACTGTTCAGATGCAATCACCTCACGATGAAGAGTGCAACCCTGCTATGGAGGCCTGGGCAACGAATGCGACGCCAATACCGACGCCAGTATGGGTGAACTGCAACTCGGAGACCGTGTTCGTGTGCCAATTTGAATCCACCATCCCACTCTCATCTCCAAGCAGAATGGTGTTTGACACCACCATTCCGAGTCCGTCGTCCTGTTTACGACACAGAATGCGATCCAGAGCCCCAGTCCAGAGCATCATCATAAATCTCCAAGAGCCGTTTGGCTTTTGGCTCCCAGAAGCGTGCGCGTGGCTCGAAAGCAGCGAAAGTGACGCCCTCGCTCGCTCGCTTCATGAATGAGCCTCGCGTCCAGCTGGGAATGCTATTTTGAGGTACGAGTCTGGTTTCCCTCGGTTTCTCGTGGGGTTGGTTTCTTATCGTCGCAGGTCTAAATGGAGCGGAACAGAACAAAGCCTCAGCGCCAAAGAGCTCTCACGCGTTTCTCTGCTTCTGTGCTCCGCTTGGCTCGGCTGTCTCTCTCTATTCCTATCGCTACGACGCCACCCAGCGCATCCACAAAAGTGCAACAAAGTCAGCCAGCCTCCAGCCAGTCTCGCAGCGCCAAGAGCAGGCGCTCTATCGTTCAGCTCATTCCTCAATTTGCCTGGTCAAATCAACCAGCCACCCTCCACACAAGCTTCGCCACCTTCCACCACAGCAGCTTCTTCATCACCATGTCGCGCTCCAGCAGCCAGTCGAGTCAGAATGTCGACAACTTCCTCCGTGAGAAGCCGAGCACGCGCCTGCACCAGCCTCCAGGCGGCGGCTCCTCCGTGGGCAACCTCATCTATGGTGGCGGCTGTGACGAGAGTCCGTTTGCGAACCACCTGCGCCGCTCGTCGGTCGGAAGAGTCAAGGAGGAAGCCCCTGAGCAGGTAAACCCGTACTCGAAGGACTACAGGCGTGGGAGCAACAGCGGTGGTGGTAGTGACTACCAGCACCATCAGCAGTCAAGCTCTGGACCGTACCCTGGATACCAGCAGCCAGCGCAGCACCAGCAACACCAAGCTCCAATGCAGCAGCAGCAGTACCCAGGCTACCAGCAACAGCAACAACAGCAGCAGCAACAGCCGTACGGAGGCGGGGCGGGACGTCAATCGTCCAATAGCTACGCGACGGGCTCCAACCAGAACTCCGGCAACGTGCTCACGGAGAGACGCATCACGCGCATCCACGCCCCGCCAGGCGGCAAGAGCTCCATCACCTTCGGCTAGAGCAGCTGCACTTTGGCAGTTTGCTAGGCTATAGTTGACACACACAGCACACCTACTGCTTCCATCTAATTGCACCGGAGGCTAGTCTATTAATCTATGAACACCCAAACATCACAAGAATCTTGATTGTACGTGCAAATACATAAAGCGTCTTTGTTAATTTCCTCGTTCTGGTTTACAGGCTACAAAGCTACAGTACCCTGTCACAGCACGCCCTGGGGCTTCAATGAGCCAACCAGCCAATCTCTCTCGCAGCAGCACCCCACAGAACTCGTTTTTCTCTAGTCTATTCCTCGTCCGTCTCAGCGGCAATCTCCACGTCGCTCTCCTCGCTCTCCATCTCCTCGTCGTCGTCGCCGCCGACGTTCGGCAATGCGATGATCGCGATACCGTTCTTCACGCCCTTGAGGCGCTCCCAGCGACCCAGACGGTGCTCCTGGCCGATACCCGCGAGCAGGAAGCGCGCCTTGTTGTCGAACGCCAGCGCATTCACGTAGCCCTCGACCGGGATCGTCGCCACAGGGATCAGCTTGCGGTCCTTCAGGTCTGCCTTCCACAGTCGGATGTGTCCATCGGACGACCCGGACGCCACCAGGTCCGTGCGCGGCATGACCGTGACGCTACTGATCCACTTGCCGGCGCCGTGAGCTCGCTGCACGACGTGCACGGGCTTCTTGCGGCCGTTGAACCAGAGCGAGAGCGAGCCGTCGTCGCCGCCAGAGACGTAGTACTCGTCGTTGACCATCTTGACGCAGTCCATCGAGCCCGAATTGCCGTAGAACACGAGCTGGGTCTCTTCCGGGATCTTCCACATTCGAACACTTCGGTCGCGGCCGCAACTCACGACGCGTTCTTTATATAAACTGTCGAGGCCGTTCACTTCGCCCTGGTGGCCGAAGAGCGTCTCGACGTACCCCATCTCGGTCAGGTTCCAGTGCTTGATCGAGCGGTCGAGCGAGCCGGAGAAAAGGCTGTGCGAGCGCAGGCGGAATGCGAGCGACGAGATCGTGTCGCGGTGGCCCTTGAAGCTCTCGAGCAGCTCGTTCTTCTCAGCATCCCACACGCGCACGAGCTTGTCGCAGCCGCCGCTCGCCAGGTACTTGCCGTCCGAGCTCAGCGCGAGCGCCAGGATGTTCTTCTCGTGGTCCGTTTTGGACGTCGCGACGTCGTCCGACGGCAGCGTCAGGCAGGTCTTGGTCTGCTCCGCGAGGTTCCAGCGCAGGATCGCGCCATCTTTGGACGACGAGAACGCGGTCTTGCCGTCGTCCATCAGGCACACGCTGGTCACGGGGAGGCGGTGGCCCTTGAGGAACTTGGTCGAGTCCGCGTCGAACTCAAACTCTTCGTACGTGTGCGCCACCTGTTTGAACAGCTTGCCCATGGCTTCGAGCGCATCCTGGTGCAGGCGCGCGCTCACTTTCTCTTCAACACCGTCTTTGAACACCGCGGCATCGTCGTCGTCGTCGCCTTCATCGTCCGAGCCGCCCGCGCCTTCCTGCGCAGTGATCTTGCTCAGGTACTCCTTGGCGAGACGGATGCGCTTCTCCTGCGCGGTCTCCTGGATCTCCTCCTCGCTCTCCTCGCTGTCATCACCGTTGCCCGCGTTCTCGTTCTCGCTCTCCGACTCGATCACATCCTCTGCGCCGCCGGCCGCCGACCAGTCAAACGCGTCGTCCGCAAGCGGCTTCTTCTTCTTGTTGGCCGTCTGGTGCGACGCGTCCCGCGCGCCGCGCTTGATCGCCACTCTGCGCTTCATACCTGCTGCCAGTTTATCTACCTGTGTATCTGTCTGCGTATCGAGCGATCGGTCGAATCGCTTGAGCTCCTGTGCTCGCTTTGCCTTTGGCGTTGGGCACGACGACGCTTGGACGCCAGTATTGATTGGCCAGGGCGGCGATTGGAGACGCTACTGCCACCGTGCGCCACATCAATTGAAACACCACTTTGTGAAAATTAAAACTGGTGAACCACCGTCTGGCTTTTTGTTCACAGAATGAACACTGAAGAGACTCGTAAAAGTACGAAGTAGGATGGGAATCACACAACATATTCAACTTCTTCCGCCAAGAAGCAGCAGAGGCAAGCGCGCACAGTCACCGCCATCGCGAATCCTCCCTACGCACACCGCACGTAGCGCACAGGAGATTGACGAGAAGGAGAGGAGAGTGCGTGAAGCAGAGATACAAGCAGAGAGAGAGAGCATGTCGCAAGCAGCAGGCAGCAGCAGCCCGCGCCAGGGCGATGCGAGCGAGGTGCTCGTGTCGGGCGAAGTGAACCGCATGATCCAAGTGGAAGTCGGCGGCATCTACGAGCGCCTCGAGAAGTGAGTCAATCATCAGCCGATACAATGAAGGACGAAGAGCGTCTATAACCATTTGCTCTACATCTGGCTTATATTTACAATGTGTATGCGTGTGAAGACTCCGTCAGCAGTCCAAGTTCCCGTCGTTCGACACCGTGAACATCCCGATGGTGCTCGTACTGGGCAACCACTCGTCGGGGAAGAGCACGTTCATCAATTACATGCTGGGCCAGGAGGTGCAAAAGACAGGTACATAGTTGCTGTATATATGAACGATCATGCGTGTCATGACCGCCCCCACTCGAATGAGATCGCACTCACCCTCCTTGTTCTTCTTATCTGTGTGTTGCAGGCCGCGCGCCAACGGACTGTACGTTCACTGTGCTTGTCGGAGGAAGCCGTGAAGAGCGCTTGGATGGATCCGCACTGACGCGCCACGCGAAGTACGGCTTTGGCGACGTGCAGCGACGCTTTGGTCGCGATTTCGTGTCCCAGATCGAGCTCAAGGTCGTCGAGAACAGTCCGCTGCTGAACGAAGGTGGGCTCATGCTAGTGGACTCTCCCGGTATGATCGACCCGCCGGGCGCATCCACTGACCGCACAGACCAGGACCGTGGGTACGACTTCAAGCGCGTGGTGCAGTGGTTCGCTGAGCGTGCAGACGTGATCCTCGTGATGTTTGATCCGGACAAGCCTGGAACGACCTTCGAGACGCTCGACGTGCTCACGACGTCGCTGCACGGACTCTCGAGCAAGTTGCTGCTGATCTTGAACAAAGTGGATGACTTCCGCACGGTGCACGACTTTGCGCGAGCCTATGGCGCGTTGTGCTGGAACCTGAGCAAGGTGATCCCGCGAAAGGACCTGCCGTTCATCTACACCATGTATGTTCCCCAGGAGCAGCGCGAGAACCAGTCGTTGTCATCTCCTATGTCGTCGTCTTCAGGCAAGAAAGCCAAGGCGCGTGCTAGTAAATCTACTACGAATGGCAAAGCCCAGCAGCAGACGTCCAATGGAGCAGGAGCTAATGCGAATGAACAAGACGCCGAGACACACGACCATGCAGCGAACAAACCCGAAGTGCAGCGCATGCTGGAAGACGAGTTCGACGGCATTCGAGGCGAAGTGATTCGCGAGGTTGAGCGTGCGCCAGACCGCGCGACTGACAACATCCTGAACCTGCTCAAGTCGACTGCATCCCGTTTGAAGATGCACACGACGCTGCTCGAGGCGTGCAAAACCGAGTACTTTGATCTGGAGAAGTTCTGGAAGCGCGTGCAAATCGCAGGCGTGGTCTTTGGTGTCGGTGCTGCGTCATTCTATGTGATCCGAACGGTGGGCAATGCACCAGTAAAGGTGATCACTGCCGACGAGCTAGCGACAACTGGGGCTTCGTCAGCCTCAGCCTCAACTTCAACACCAGCAGCAACATCATCGGCAAGCTCAGCACCAGCTGGTGGAAAACACGCGTGGAAGGAAAACTGGGCCAAACAGGTTGCCAGCTCCCAGTCGCGCTTCAACTACGGCACGCTCTTCAAGATCATCCTCTCGGCGTGCGCGTCGAACTTTGCGATCTGGAAAGCGTCGCTCGCAAACCTCCAGCACAAGCGCGAGAACGTGCTCGAGTGGCTCCCGCGCACTTTTGAACGTGTGTATGCGCAGTACCTGTGCAAGTCGGACCGCATTCACGACGAAACCACGATGCAATGGAAAACCGTGCAGCCAGGGCTCGAGCTCGCGCTCTTGTCCACGAAGTTGGACGAGTTCCCAGCATTCGAAGCCAAGGACAAGACGTTCCTTGACGATGTGCTGGGACTTCACATCCCGCGACTCGACCGGTGTGTGCGTGACCGAACGGGCGACGACCACGCATACTTGCGCTTCAAGCACCTTGAGAAGCCGTTACGCAGCAAGCCCGGGCCAGTGATCGCTAGCGAAACGAGCTGATCAGATAGTGCGCGGGATTTACTGCAATAAACCCTTCAGAGGATGAGAGAGCGAGAGGCTGGGATGCCGAAGGGATCAAGATAATTGGCTGCCGCTTTGTGAGTACAAGTGCCATTATGTGCGAGTTTCTTTCTTCATCTTTGTGGATTGACGATTTTTTACTGAACAGGGATTGGATTTACAGGTTGTTTCGCCAAGGGAACGATTCTTTGTACATGCCATCGCATACAGCAGTTCGAAACAGTCAGAGCTTCTCAAATACATCATCGCTTGGTATCAGTCCCTCTGCCGGACGCATCAACGTTCACGAGGATGCTCTGTTGGCGGTTCGCCACGAGCATCTCTGACAGCAAACTGTTGGACGTATCGCCCGAGATCACGATCTTCTCGTTGCGGCTCAGCGCCTCGAGCTTCTCCAGACTCTGCA
>JAASFI010000334.1:0-33731 GCA_023333705.1 Globisporangium viniferum
AAGTCGCGCTGATCATTCGGTGGCTCATCTACTGGGTCATCGTTGCGGAGATGCTCACGTACACTATCACTGGGAACGTGCACGCGTTGTTTTGGCTTGACGACACTGACTCGGATGCAGCCGCGACGCGCGTGACCGACCTGTTGTTCTTGCACACAACAAGTTGTTTTCGATGTGTTTAGAGTTGTGCTGCTGGACCACCAGACTGGCTATTATCTTCGCGTCGCTTCACAGGCGATCTCCCTTGTGGTTGTTTGAGCATCTTGCGCATTGCAACTTCGTTGATGCGGGAGTCGGTACATTAAACGTGCCCAGTGCTTTGAGTTGAAGAGCAACGCTGCTGGATAACTTTACTTCACCGTTGTGAAATAAAGTCTTTTCGCCTCTGGAAGGAAAAGTTTCTCAGGTGGAATGCCTCCATGTTCAACACATTTTGGAGGGAGTTTGTCGTGACTGTTGAGTTGCACCCGACCTCATGTTGACATTATTATAGCCTCTTTCTCACTAAGAGAGGTTTGACATTTTGCAAACCCAATTCTTGGAGGACCAGATGCGACGTGGAAGCCTCAGGTATCGAAGTAGAATTTAGGCCACAAATCTTTCGTTTGGTTCTTGCGCAACTCAACAAGGACCTATTACTGACCGTGCTTGAAGTTCGTGAACATTTTGAAAAGCAAAAGCTCTCGCAGCGAGAGAGGAGAGCAGTGATACGCTTTCTCCTTTCATGGTATGATGGTGCATAACTGTTCGCTGGAAAGTTTGCTGTGTCTAAAACGACCGTGGTAATTCGCGCAATTGTGACTGTATGATGCACATTGGCTTAAAAAACTATACTCCGAGGCACTCCTCCTCTCTCAAAGGCACATACTGGCGGTTAAAGTAGACGTTCCCCATATTATGACAATGCTTTTTGGCCTCGCTTTTCTCTCTGGCAGTGCCTATCTGGAAGCTGGGCTTCTCGTTTCTCGTCTCCCATTCTCGAAGACGACAAGAAGAAGAAGAAGAAGACAGACGAGAATGGCACGCACGCTGCACAAGAGACAAGCTCTCGCACGAAGAAGAAGCAAAGGAACTGGAGGAAGAGAGACGAAGAGAGCGCGAGATCCAACAGGCTGTAGCGATGCTCCACGCGGGGAGCAGCTTCCGTGACGTGGTCAACGAGCTCGGTCTTAAATTCCCCGCCGTTCGCGAACGACACAAGAAGCTCCTGTTGGGGAAGAAAGAGGGGCGCCCACCGAGGCTCTCAGGTGCAGATCGAGAGATGATTAGTTTGGGCGTGCAGTCCAAGAGAACAAACTACCATCAGGATTTGGTGAAGACCGTCAATGCAATCATCCGATTACCGGGTTTCACCGTTCCACCTGCATCGATAGAGAGATCGCCCTGGACAAATCGTGGATGCACGCCTTCGCGAGTGCTGGACAATTCAAGTCCGAAAATGGTGGTAAATTGATTTATGGATTACTTACTACACGCACGTTGCCACTCACCACTCAACTGTCCATTCTTACGCACTACGGACGCACGCACGCACTACCCACAGGTTTGCTCGGCTTGTTCAAGGAAGCTCACGAGATAAAACGTGGCGATTTTGACTGGCGTACTTGTTTGTGAACTAACTACTCGAGCGGTCGGCCGACGCGCGAGATCGGGATGTTGGCCGAGCTCACGGGCGCCTGCTTCTCGCCACCGTTGTCAAAGAAGCCGTAGCCCTTGAAGGACGTGGTGATGCTGCTCTTGCTGGCGCGCTTGATGTTCGGGAAGCGGATCTCTTCCTCCTGCAGCAGCAGGTCCTGCACGCGCAGCAGGTACGCCTCCAGGTTCTTCAGGTACCGCGACGTCTGGCGGTGCTTGGACGACGCGCAGAACTGGATGCCCTCGTCCTTGATGATGTAGCCGATGCCGAATCCATCTGGCGAGACCGGACCGAAGCCAAAGAGCCGCAGACTCGGGTTGCCGCAGTTGCTCGTCGACAGGATCGTGTGGTTGAGCTTCTCCCAGCCAATGTCGCTGAAGATCGCGGGCTTTGCAGACGATGCGCCGCCATTGCCATTCAGGCTCTCGGTGCGCTGCTCCGCCTGCCAGAGGCACTCGAGCGCGAACAGGTGGCGCTCGATGCCCTTGCCCGCCGCGCAGTTGCGCACCATCTTGACCTGCGCGTTGATCGCGTGCTTGAGCGCCTCGATCTTGTCGATCGGCGACTTCTCCGTGAAGAACACGTCGAGGAACTCGGCCGCCTCTTTCGTCATCGACCGCGCAGCTTCCGTGCGGCCGTGGCGGAACCGCTTCGTGAGCACGGGCTCGTACACGTTCGGTGCGCTACCGTACTGGAAGTAGTACGCGGCGATGAACGCCATCTGCACGAACGAGTCCGGGCTCATGTTGTGCTGCGTGATGAAGAGCTTCCCGAACGACGTGAACTCGAGCACGTCCACCTCGTTCTGCAGGATCAGGTCGCTCAGCTTGGCTTCAGCGAACTTGATGCCTTCCTCAACCTCAAGGTCGAGCGACCAGTCGAGCTTGCGCGGCGTCACGCGGGGCTTGTCGGCGCTCTGACTCAGCTGCGGCGCGCGGTAGGACGCCTCCAGGAACGAGTAGCTGCCGCCGCGGATCGTCTGCGCAAAGCGGATGATCGTGTCCGTGTACACGTCCGAGACGAAGCGCAGTACCGTGTGGCCGTCGACGAACGAGTGCTCAAAGTTCACGCCCGCGACGCCGTTCTCGCACACGATGATCTGCAGCTTGTCGTACCAGCGGTTCATGCACGTGCCGATCTGCACGCCGTTCACGATATCGTACGTGCCGTGGAGCGCCGTGGCAGCAAACGCAGCGGCATCCGGCGGTGTCGTGTTGTCGAGACACACGAGGAACAGCGCGCGATCGATCTGTTAATACGCAAAGAAATCAATTTATAGGGAACACAAAAAAACACGTCAGCACATCTGCCCGTAACCCATAGTCACACCCAATCGAGAGCAAATAACGTACCACAGCGAGACTCTCTGCGTTCTTGACCACCAGCTTCTGGCGCAGCTTGGCCCAGTTCGCGCGGTGCTCGGTCGTGAGCACGCCAATCGCCTGCGCGGCTGCCTCCACGTCGGTCGCCTGCATCGCGTTCTCCTTGATCGCCTTGAGGTTGTTCACGAGCTCGCGCTCGGTGATCGCCGTGACGCCGTCTTCCCAGATCACGTCGAACCAGTAGAACTGGTTGCGGCACATGACCACGATGTGCTTGGACTTGTTGTCCACAAACGCCTCGTCTTTGCTGGCCGTGGGCATGCGCGCGCAGCCAAAGAGGCTCTTGTACTGGTTCATGCAGAGCGCCATGTTGTTGCGCCACATGTCCGGTTCGAGCGTGCCTTTGCGCAGCGCGTTGATGAACTTGAGCGAGCCCAAAACAAGCGACGCCGCGCGCGAGATCTGGTTGTTGCGTGACGGCGTTGGGTCGTCCTCGAGCACGAAGAACGGGTTCACGTTGAGCACGACCGAGCTGCGGTGGTTCAAGTACGCCTCGTACCAGAAGTCCTCGATGTAGCTGTTCTTGTCCTGATCGTACGCGATCAGCTTCTCCTGGAGCGCGGGCCCATCGTTCGCGAGGAACTCGGCCACGCGCTGCTTGGAGACCTCGTACTCCTCGGGTGACTGCAGCGCGTAGATGTACTCCAAGTAGCGCGCGCACGACTCCTCGAGCGTCGGGATCGGCAGCTTGGGGATCGCGCTCTGGTGGCGGAACGTCACGGTGTCGGCCGGGTCCACAGGCACATGGCCGCCCGTCGTAGCAGAGCTGCCGTTGGCAGTCGTCGTCGTCGAGGCCGTCTCGGTGGCGCCGTTCGCTTGCGCCATGGGAGCGTAGATGAAGAGCTGTTCGCGGAGAGACGGCGGGCGGGTGCGCGGGTGGAGGGCGATTGGCGAGTGAGGAGACGGTGGAGAGGCGGTGCGCGTGGTGGCGGACGGCGGCAGAGCGGCAGAGCACTCGGCAGAGCAGCAGGAGCAGCAGGTGAAGAGGCTGCGAATATTGCGAATATTGCGTTTCGCGCGGCGGAAGCTTGGGGAGTGAGTGATTTAATGCGGAGTCCTGCTGCTGATGCTCGTGTCAAAATAAATGTGGCGCACATATTGCGTTTCTACCAAAATGGCTCACTCCTGTTTCGGCGCGCAAGAGACGGTTCAACCGTTAAAAGTAGATAAGCCGTGACAATTGATATGGGGTTGAGTTGTTTTGACCTTAAAATGACCTGTGAAAATGAATGCACCTGTAGGAAAACATATGTGTGAAAGAGAGGCAGCGGTGGACTTGAAGTAGCGTGCTCTTATAGAGAGATGAAAAAGTTCTTTGAATGATGGATCACGCTGGTGGTGTAAGATGGTGATTGTGTGCAAAATGAAGACTCGTCCACGAATGCGAGCAACTCGCATTCAAATTGACGAAATAATCTGTGACGACAGCTTGCTGGCCTTCCATTTCGCATGATCCAACTGACCAAAGGAATGCGCATGTTTGAGTGTGAGTGCGCCACTCCAGTCATTCAGATCCATTCACCATTATTCCCTGAGCTCCAAGTGCTGCTGCTCCAGGTCGTACGTACAACCGACCTAGGCCCGTTCTGCTGAGTCACGCTACAACATGTCCCCCCTCGATCACGCCACTACGCCGCTGAGTTTGCGTTCGTTGGCTCGCCTAGAGAGGCTCACGCGGCCGCATCAAGAGCATCCGAGAGAACGCGGGAGATGGGTCTGAAGGGCAGCGAGGGCACAATGAGAAACTCAAAAGCCTGGAACTCGAGCCTTTGCACTGGCAGTTCAATTTCGAAAAAGTTGCTCCGTGAAGAAGGAACCTGCGCAGTCACAAGATATGTGGATATGTCATCCAGTATGCAGCGGCGAACGGCTGCCTGGCCGTCCTTCGAGCCCTACACGAGCATGGAAACACAGGCTCTCCTCACGCGATGGATGAAGCTGTGCGTCGCGGCTTCCTGGAGCTGATCAAGTTCTACACGAGAACCGCTCGGAAAGCGCCGCACATTCGAGGCGATGGATTTCGCTGCATCGAATGGACTTCTCGAGGTGGTTCTGTGCCTGCATTGCAGCGCATCGGACAATGAACTGCTCAATTCGAGCACTTGAGTGAGCGCGCAAGGGGAAATGGCGACCTCAAGATGCTAAACCTGTACCTGCATCAGCATGACAGCATGGGTCACGTCAAGACCTGGATGGAGTTCTTCATGGCGCGGGGATGACTTCTACTTTACCAGCGATGCACCTCGGACCAAAGAGAGGAATTCTCGGGTTGAATATGTGTCGATAGCCAAGTTTATCGAGAAGAGCAACCTACTGTATACGAGCTAGAGAACGCAAACTCGACCGACTACTGAGCTGCTCGAAATGGACAGCTCGACGTACCTTCACGAGAAGAAAGAAAACCCTGGCGGTAGCTATCGTTTGTTGCCGGTGCTCATGTGTGGGTGTCTCCAGTACAACGCCATCGCAGTCAACACGTTTGCTTTCCTGAGACCACCAGAATAATGGGGATTAATGCAAACAAGTACGATGCCGCCCGGCACGGTTGCGTTCACTTCCCAGAGAGTCCAGTCCGCGTCCGTCGAAATGCTGTGCAGGACAACGACAAGAAGGCTGGCGTTGAAGAACGGAACCCGCATGTACCTACGTCGCCAAACTATTGGATGCCCAAAATCTCGATAGGCATCGCACAGGTGGTCACTAGCTCAGCAGGCACAAGAGAAACCACGGAGGTGCCAGGAAGCAAGCGATAGCGTACCTAGTCAAGAGTAGTGCTTCACTAGAAGAGGAAGGAACTTGAGAGTACACGAGACCACTATGGTTCAAATTCAGCGCCCAGGCTCTGACACATTTATCACAGCGCCAGCACGCTCTTTGATAGCGTTTGCTGTTTCCTACTGGCCAAGCTCGCCTGGGATCGTGCTCAAGTTACTAGTTGCGAGCTGCTCTGTTGTCGCATTCGACAAAACCCATTGGCCACGAGAGAGTTCTCTCATTTCCAAGACACTCCCCGCACTACTGCGTATTTTTACAGCCTACCTTGTAAAAATCTACCCACAACCGCCCACTCTGATCCCCTATTCCCCATTCGAGAATCGATTTCCCATTCTGGTCCCACGCGCTTTGCTAACTTTAATAATACCACGAGGGTGCACTTGATAGATCTCGTTAGTTACTCCTCTTGTTGTCGGCTGGCTAGCTACCATGCAGCAACAGCTGAAGCTAGCAAACCTGTGTGTGGGTTCTGCTTTATTTTAAGGAAGAGCTCTCATGCGATGATGATGATGAAGAAGAAACGATCCCCTAGTTGAAGACAAGACCCTCAAACAAAATCATAATGCGAAGCAAGCGGCGGGAGGTTTCGCTTCGTTTCACCTTTTTTCTCCTCGCACTCATTCACTCGATCGATTTTGGC
Source organism: Globisporangium viniferum (assembly GCA_023333705.1). Lineage (NCBI taxonomy): Eukaryota > Oomycota > Peronosporomycetes > Pythiales > Pythiaceae > Globisporangium > Globisporangium viniferum. Next base: position 6,434 of record JAASFI010000334.1, read on the forward strand.
TCGGACTTTCAGTAGCCAGCGGAGCCCAAATGCGAAGCAGAAACAGCCTAAGTTTAAAGCTCCTCGCATGAACAAGCGAGCGAGCTTTTTCTGTGGTTTCTCAACGGACAGCTCAGCTCAACCCCAAGCAGAGCCTTGAAGCGTGGGACCTGGACGAGCGGCCTGCCTCGTGTGGCTCTCCTGCCTCCTCACAATTCCATTTGGGTCCAAGAGCGCAGGTCGCATCTCCGGTTCCAAGTCCAGCTTTCCTTCTTTCTTCCTTTACTACTTCCTTTCCAAGCCCAGCCCACCAGCTCCGCTACCCTTCATTCCATCCAGCAAGCCCAGGTTCCCAGCCCGATTCCTTCGCTCGCTCGCTCCCAAAACTCTTCAAGATGTTCTACGCAAAGACGACGTTCCGCTCCATGATCGCGACTGCGATCGCCGTGGCTGCCGCGGCGGCGTCGCAGTCTGCGCACGCGAACAAGCCTGTGAAGAAGGGGCTCGTGGTCACGAACCTCAAGCCGGAGCGCGTGATGGTCAAGGCGGACGCCACTGCGAAGAAGGCACCGCATGCCACCAACACCAAGGCGGCGGTGACTCCGACGCCAGCGCCAGTCGCGCCTACGGCGACAGCTATGGCTCCAGGTAAGGGCAAGAACAACAAGAACAACGCGCCTACTGAGAAGCCAGCCACGGCACCTGCTGCACCAGAGGCCAAGGGCAAGAACGCGCAGAAGAACACCCAGGCGAACAAGCCCGCTCCGGCTCCAGTTCAAGCTCAGGCTCAGGGCAAGAAGAAGGACACCAAGCAACAGGCTGCTGCTCCAGTCGAGCAAGCTCCACAGGGCAACAAGCAGGACAGCAAGCAAGCCGCGACCCCAGTCACGCAAGCCGCACAGCCTGCCAAGCAGGACAACAAGCAGCAAGGCAAGAAGCAGGAGAACAAGCAAGCCGCCGCTCCAGCACCAACCCCTGCTGCACCAGCTCCACAGCCTGCTGCCGCCAAGCAGGATAACAAGCAGAACAACAACAAGAAGCAAGAAACCAAGCAAGCCCCAGTGTCAGTCGCCCAGCCTCCACAGGACAACAAGGCTGCTGGGAAGCAGGATAGCAAGCAGCAGGGCAAGAAGCAGGAGAACAAGCAGGCGGTGGCACCCGCTCCGACATCAGCGCCAGCTCCTCAGCAGCAGCCTGCCGAGCAAGACAACAAGCAGAACAAGAAACAGGAGAACAAGCAGACCGCTGCTGCACCAGCTCCAGCACCAGTCCCTGTTGCACAAGCCCCGACTCCTCAGGACAACAAGGCTGATGGTAAGCAGAACAACAAGCAGGACAAGAAGCAGGAGAATAAGCAAGCTGCCGCCGCTGCACCAGCTCCAACTCCAGCTCCTCAGGAAAACAAGCAGGTCAACAAGCAAGCCAACAAGCAACAGGCCGCCCCGGCCCCAGCTGCGCAGCCTCAGCAAGCGAACCAGCAGAGCAAGAAGCAGGACAAGAAGCAGGACAACAAGCAAGCTGCTCCTGTCGCTGCTACTCCGACCCTAGCTCCAACTCCAGCTAAGCAAGCGCCAGCGCCAGCTTCGCCTAACGCCAAGAACAACGCCAGCAAGCCAGCGGCTGCTCCAGCAGCGCCAACTCCAGCTCCAGCGTCGCTAAACGCCAAGGCGAGCAACAAGCCAGCAGTTGCCCCTGCCGCTAAGGACAACAAGGCGAACAACAAGCAGCAAGCAGTTGCTGCACCAGTTCCGACTCCAGCTCCAGCTCCAACTGCTGCTGCTGCGCCAGCTGCAACTGGAAAGGGCAAGAAGGGTAAGCAGGCCGAGATGCCACAGCCAGCCCCAGTCGCCGCCGCGTCGCCACCACCAGCACCTGTGGCTGAAAAGGGCAACAATGGCAAGCAGGCTGCTGCTGCCACGCCGCCAGCAAAGGGTGCGCAGGTGACTACAACCACCGTGCAGCAGAAGGCCCCAACTCCTTCCAAGGATGCGATGAAGAGCCCGGCGCCAACGCCACAGAAGGACAACGCGAAGGGCCAGCAGCAAAAGAGCAAGGGTCAGGCGCAGGCTCAGACCCCAGCACCAAGCAAGGAAGTTGCAAAGGCCCCATCTGCGCCAACCCCGGCCAAGGCGGAGAACACGAAGGGCGGCAAGGCCGCGTCGTCGCCTAGCAACAACATGAAGGCGGCAGCTCAGGTAACAACCCCCGCCAAGGACAACATGAAGGGCGCTCAGACCCCAGCCAAGGACTCCAAGGCACAGCAACCTCCAGCCAAGGACAACGCAAAGCAGCAGCAGCAGCAAGGCAAGAACAACAAGAACAGCAAGAACCAGAACACCACCGCTGCCGCCGGCGGCAAGGCCCCTCAGGCTGCGGGTGCGCCAAGCGCGTCGCCGACCAAGGTCATGGTCAACGGCGCCGCCGTGCAGCCCAAGCAGGCGCACATCACCACGAGCCGAAAGTAAGTACGGCGTTCCGGCCTTTTCCACCAGTTTGAGCAAGCGAGAGCTTCTCGAGGAGCCCTCTTTAGTATATAAGCTCCGAACTGATGTCAGTCTTCAATAGGAAGCTGGTGAACAGCATTTGAAAACACAAACACATAAACAGGAATCAAAATGGAATTGCAACAACCTTCACAGAGACAACCAGCCAGCCAAAGAACTGCCATGCCGACTTCTTTCTTTCGTAGTGCAAAGCAACCCAGCGACAGCGAGGTGCGTTCCCAGTGATCCATGCATATAGAATAGAGAGAGAGCATGCTCTGAAACAGCAGAGCTGTTATTGGGATTGGGATCGGGATAGGAGTCAGCCAGCTGTTGGAACTTTCCCCTACAGTACAGTGGGGGATACAGGTTTGAAGTTTGGTGCAACTGATCGGTGGTAAGTCAAGTAAGTACAAACAACGTGGTACTGTAAGTCAAGTGGCGCGTCACGTTACAAGCAGTCACGTCAAAAAAAGAGTGTGGGTTGAGATGTACTATCCACTCTCGTATAAGTTCGCATTCAACTCCTTTTTCCTTGGTGCAATTTTTTACTTTTACTACTTATACGAAGACTTATATTTGAAGATTTTGACTCACAAGTCTGCAGTATCCAAATTACAGAATGGATACTTGTGAGTCGAAATCTTCAATCGAACGGAATCAAGCATCTGGAAAGTCACGATCAGACTCTGACACGTTACGTGCCTTGGAAATGCAATGGTACTAGTTGCGACTGGTTCAATCGCAGAGCGCCATCCCGTGTCATAGTGTCGTTGATATAAGGTACAAATATTGTAATCCTGGTACTGATGCGAAACTGACGAGTATATCAGCGTGAGGGCCCATCGTACAGATCAATTGGAGCACCGCGCTGGTTGAGCTGAAATTAAATGAGGTTTCCTAGTGATGTCTCGGCAAAAAATGCTGTTTTTTTATGTTTCCAGCATTTTCAGCTGCGTATTTATCTAGCAATGTATTTACTCAGATGAGTTCTTATATGAAATGCTCACTGTAGTAGACATGTCTCAGCAATATTTAAAAGTAAAAACTCCCTTTATGAATGAGTCCGGAAAGGAGAAAAACCTAACTCACAACATTTATTCGTAACGGGGGACTTTGACCCCCAAACCATCCATACAAAAATGTAGTCAAATGCACCGACATACAAAATGTAGTACTAAAGCCATCACGAAGGAGTCACTGTCAAGCATAGTGAGTCTCCTCAACTGGTCGAAAGCTACTTCGCCCTGAAATTCGTTATGCTCCAAATTGTCCTGCCGCATGACTTTTCTAAGCCGTCCATGAGAAAACCGAACTCTTCGTTCATCTCTACGCCGAGCTTGCACTTGATTTGTCGCTGCATCGAAGAGAACTAGCAAGTCTACAGGGCGGTACAATCAAGTTTTCATTGACTTCCGATCAAAGGTCTCAATAGACTCCCAAGTCGGGATAGCCGAAATGGTCACCTAAACAGCAAATATGCATATAGGGTAACTGCATAGCGGGAATTGTGAGCTGCGTATTTCCTGGTCTGGACGGGTCTTTCATGTTTACAGGTTAAATAGAGAGCGAGGTCACATCAATTGACCTCTTCTATTCAGTATCTATCTTTTTCTATAATTACATTTGATACTTACTCATTTTTAATACATGACTCAAGTTTACTTTGTAGTAAAAGGTTTTATCGACTATAAACAAACTAGTTAAGAAAATGCCCTTCCTGACCTTCAATGAAGCTCCTCAGTCAGTCGAGTCTCTTCAGCATTTTCTTCCCACACTCCAAAAAGCAAAACACCAGAACACGCGGACAAGCCGATTAAATCGGCAGACCAAAGGAAAGAAAAGACCGCGCGCTTCACGAGCCCTCTCCACACACACACACGCGCGCGCTCTTCCCGTTAATTCACCCCCGCGCTTCACACGCCTCACACGCCCCCTCACGTCACTACGCTCTCCAAGCCCAAGTCTCTGCCGACCGCGCGTCTCTCCCAGTCAGTCACACTCAAGCGCGCGCTCTTCTCTCTTCCCTCGTTCACTCAGGTTCTCTTCACGCGTCTGTCTAGGATCGTCAATCAGTCGACCGGTTGGTCCAAGTGGAGTGAGTGTTCTTCGATCGATTGGTAAAGCGATGGCGGGCGGCGTGGTGCTCAACTTCTACGATAGCGAGCCATACCCGGACGACGACGAGATCGAGGCTGGCGGCGGCGGCGGCCCGCGGAATGGTGGCGCGAATGCGGCGGCGGCGCAGACCGACGGCGCGCGCACGTACGCGATCATCGTGTGCATCTTCGCGTCGCTGGGCGGGCTCTTCTTCGGCTACGACCAGGGCGTGACGAGCGGCGTGCTGGTCATGGACTCGTTCCTGAACGACTTTTGTGTCGGCTGGCGCGGCCAGACGTTCGACGACTGCTCGGCCAAGTCGGCGGCGCTCCCCGAGCGCTGGCTCGACTTCACGCTCTGGTACAACATGACGTACAACATCGGCTGCATCTTTGGCGCGCTGCTGGGCGGCTACGTCGCGGACGAGTTTGGACGCCGGCTCACGGTCTTCAACGCCGGTCTGCTTTTCTGTATCGGGAACACCTGGGTGATCATGTGCCCCGCGCAGGCGCACAGCTCGATCCTCGTCGCGCGCGTGATCCAGGGCATCGGCGTGGGTAACTCATCGTTCTCGTTGCCGATCTTTGGCGCCGAGATGGCCCCGAAGGAGCTCCGCGGTTTTCTGTCGGGCTTCATGCAGATGACCGTCGTCACGGGCTTGCTGCTCGCGAACGTGGTGAACCTCGCAGTTCAGGACCAGGACCGCGGCTGGCGCGTCACGAACAGCGTCGCGATGGCGGCGCCGATCATCGTCATGTTTGGCATCTTCTTCGTACCCGAGAGCCCGCGCTGGACGTACCAGAAGAAAGGCAAGGACGCCGCGGAGGCGGTGCTTCGCCAGCTGCGCCAGACTGACAACGTCGCGCGCGAGCTTCGAGCGATCGGCAACCAGATCGCGCGCGACGGACTGCCCTCGGGTTGGAGCGACGTGCTGCAGCCTTCTGTGCTCCGTCGCGTGCTCGTGGCGATGGCGCTGCAGGTACTCCAGCAGGCGACGGGCATCAACCCCATGTTCACGTACGGTGGACTGATCTTCAAAGATGTCTCGGGCGACGGCATCCTTTCGGTGCTCGTGCTCTCGATCGTGAACTTTGTGAGCACGATCCCGGCCATGCGCTGGGTGGACACGTACGGCCGGCGGCAGCTCCTGCTCGTCGGTTCGGTGGGCATGGTGCTGGGCCACATTGCCTCGGGTGTGACGTTCACGCTCGGCTGTGATGGCAACACGGACGACTCTGGGTGCTCGAAAGGCGCGGGGTACATCATTATCGTGGGCACGGCGTTCTTCATCTTCAACTTTGCGATCTCCTGGGGCCCCGTGTGCTGGATCTACCCGGCCGAGATCTTCCCGATGAACGTGCGCGCCAAGGCCGTGTCGCTCTCGACCATGGCCAACTGGGTCATGGGCACGTGCATGACGTGGGTCGTCAAGCTCTTCCCGTCGCTTAACATCAACGGCGTCTTCTTCCTCTTCTGCAGCACGTGCATGATCTCGTTCGTGTTTGTGTACTTTATGTGTCCCGAGACCAAGGGCATGCTGCTCGAAGACATCGAGGCGCTCTTCCAGACCAAGCAGCAGCGCCGGAGCCCGCACACGCGTCAGCAACTTGGGCAATTGCAGCACAATCGCAGCACGCGCACGAGACCTCCACGCAGGAAGAGCAGCAAGAACAACTCGTCGTCGCACTCGAGACGGTACCAGGAGATGGAGACGCCCACGCTAGTGTAGACCAGAGCCGAGTTTACGCTCGCTCGTGTGTTTCCAAGTCTGTTGTAATTTGGTCGAGTATCCATCCATCCATCCATCCATCCTCCTGCCTTGATCCGACGAAGAAGATGATGATGAAGACGCTTCATCAGTTTGTAGTAATTTGAATATTTATGTTTTTTTATTCGCAGCAAGGTGGTGGTGGTTCTATTAGCGTCTACTCTTTACTTCGCTTGACCTTTGCTCGCTTTCTGACACCTCCAGTCGTGGTCCTTCTTCTCACTCACATGCTGAGCTCGCGAGCATCTGCGCGATGTCTTTTTGAGGTGTACTGGTAGGGATCCGGCACGTTGACGGTCTTACGTGCCCCCTTCAAATGCCAGCGCTCTTGCGTCAACGAGCCAGCCAGCCTTTTTTGGCATCATCTTGCACAGAAGTGTTCGCGATGTGGTGCGAAATGGTTGGCAGAGTGAAGGCAAATTTGCATGCAGCACCTGGAGATCGCTTTGAGGACTTGAAATACGCACACGAGCGTCTGAGAATTGCATGCAGCTTTCGCTTCGGCTTTACGTGCAGATACTTGACTCGGCAACTTCGGGATTTCCCATCGCGCTCGTCGTGCAGCCTTCAGGATGTGATTTTTTTGTCAAGCAAACTTGACAAATTTCCAACTGACCTTGGCTTCGACACCACCAGTTCATCGTGTTGGTGGAGAACGCTTTTTGCTCTGTAACCATGGGAACTCTGGACCATCTCTCGAGGTTCCCTGATGCAGCTTCGGATATGTTAACAGCCCTCGGTCCGATTCCCATGGAGAAAGGTCACGGTATCGAGTCTCTCCGCTGCATTGTCCATTGCGCTCGACGATGTCGTTCGGCGTGCTGCCGAGCTGCAAGTAGTAAATATGGGGCGATGAACGCCATTTTATTTTCACGAACGAGTCCTTGGCTCATGTTGTGTTGCGTCGTGATGATGAAGTGAGCTTCCCAAACGACGTGAACTTGAGCACGCCGACCTCGTTCTGCAGGTTCTGGTCGCTTAACAGACCGCAAGATTGTCCAGTTGAGTTGAGCTTTCACTAAACACCAGCAGCGCCGTGTTGTCGAGACACAAGAGGAGCAGCGCGCGGTCAATCTGTCGATAAGCAAGGGACCGACAAACGAGGAGGAAATGTGCACATATCTCATATATTTCGTAGATCGTACTCGCTTCATAAAAGAAAAGTGTAATCACACGTTTGCAAAGCACCGCCGCATCGTTCTTCGATGCCCCGGGCGTTGAGTGCTTTAGTACGCCTTCTTCTTGGCCTGGGTCTGTGCAGAAGACTTTGCAGCAGAGACCGGTGCGTTGTACACATTGCCCCAATTCGCTCCAGCGTTGGTCACTGTTTGCGTCGCTGGTTCAAAGTTCTTCTTGTTCCCACCAGTGCTGGCGTATGTGTTGCCCTTGCCAATATCACCGGTGATGCCCGAGTTGTCGTATCCGTTACTGTTGGAGGTCACAGGACCACCCGCCGCTGGGCCGTAGTTGCCGTTGCCGCTGCTCTTGCCGTCCTTGTTGCCGCCAGCCTTGCCGTTCTTCTCGGTCTTGCCGTACGCATCGCCGTTGGAGGTCGCAGCACCACCCGCCGCTGGAGCTGGGCCGTAGTTGCCGTTGCTGGTGTTGCCCGAGCCACTGCCGCTCTTGCTGCTCTTGCCGTTGTTGCCGTCCTTGTTGCCGCCGTTGTTGCCGTTGCTTGGGCTGGCAGGCGTCGCTGGAGGAGTGCCGTTGCTGGTGTTGCCCGAGCCACTGCCGCTCTTGCTGCTCTTGCCGTTGTTGCCGTCCTTGTTGCCGCCGTTGTTGCCGTTGCTACTATCGCCGCCCTTGTCGTATTTGTTGGCAGCTGGAGAAGTTGTTGCTGCAGGAGGCTGACCGTAGTTTCCACCTGGATTTCCTCCAGCGTTGCTGCTGTGGTTCTTGCCGCCCTTGTCACGGCTCACCTTGTCGTTTGCTGCTGGATTTTGGCCGTAACTGTTGCTGTCCTTGCCACCCCGCTTGTTTCCACCAGTGTTGCCGTGGGCAGTCGGAGCAGCGGTCACCGGCGTCTTATTGCTGTACGGGTTGTCGTTGCTGGTTCTTGCTTCGTTGGGGTTGGCTTTCTTCAGCGCGGGCTGGACATTCTTGCCGCTGTACGGGCAAGGCGTCGGAGCCGTCGTCGCAGGCGCCACAGGAGCTTGTTGGTGCGCGGTCTTGACGCTGTTCGGGCACGGGGTCTTGATGTTTTGGTTTTGTTTTCCGTTTTTTGGGGTGCCAATGGGGCTCGCAGTCGCGAACTTCGAGTCGTTCCTTGGCGAGTCGACACCACGAAGAGCGTTGACTTGACCCTTCTTCTTGCCACCATAGTTGGATGGCGAAGCAACCGCATTTGCAGTTGCTCCCGTACCACCGTAGGTGTTCAACGTGTCCAAGAGCCGCGACGCGAAGCCGCGCGGGCCTTGGCCGTTGGTACCATGTCCTGGGCCCTCGCTGAACTCGTTCCAAGCGTTCATGCGCGGCGCAGCAGGGGCGGCATGCGCAGCAGTCGCAACACTTGAAATCGCGATGATGGCGCGAAAGACGTTCTTTGCGTAAATCATCTTGACCGAGAAAAGACTGGGCTAGGAGGGGGAAGTACGGGTGCTCTGGTGAGGTGGCAGTGGGGTGCCGGGAAAGCGCTTGAAGACTGGAGGCTGGATGCGTTCTCTTGTTCAAATTCGATTGTGAGTTGGTGGAGCGGGCGTGACTCAGCTTCCTCGCCTTTGGACGCGTCGAGGTGCCTCGATGCACCACCACTTTATTTTCCTCCATCTCCTCGTGGCATTTGAGCTCCTCTGCAGTTGGATCGCATGCGTAACTTCAGCCTTGGGATCTTATCGCGACGAAGATAAACGCTCCAATCGCAAAGCTCTTTTCGAAAACGTGAGCCAAGCTCGGAGCCTAAGAATGCCTCCAGTGGTGACCAGAATGCCCACCGACGAGGAGGGGGGGAGGGGATAAGAATAGTCCAACAGCACCAAGCAAATGCCTTCGTCCGTATTGAGTTCCGACTGCCATGGCTGAATTTGGATGGAGCTTCTATTCTCGACGACCTGGGAAACTCATCTTTGCATACCTGCTTAGCCGTCAATCGGACTCCGTCCTTCGCACCCGGAGTGTCGCTTCTTTCTTTGGACGCTTTCAGCTTGGATGCGATGCTTCATCGCTTGCGCGTATAGCGTGCTTGGATTTGTGGGGTTTGAGGGGACAACATGGCTCAAGCAAACGAGTGAGTCGTGCGAAGAGTGGAAGGGCAACATCTTGAACGACTGGGAAAGCTCTTTCTTCGTATTTCAGAGGTTTAGCACAGTCTTCTAGCACGCTGCGGACACTCGCGGCGGAAGTGGCCGACTTCCTCGCATGCAAAGCACGCGGTGCGCCTTTTCTTTCTTGAGAGCGAGTCCATTGATGCGTCATCCTCCGCAGCGGGCTTGAGAGGGGCCATGGCTTTAACCTTCCGTAGTGGGCTAGTGTCTTCCGGAGAGCGAAGCATCACTGGCTTCTCTGACGCTACTGCTTCTGCTAGGAACCCGCTCGAGTCGTTTTGGTGTTTTCGCCCGCGCTCGCGCTGGTGCCGCGACTTCCTGGCTCGTTTGGTCTTCTGAGCGCCGTCGGTGTCTCTCAACCGAGACGCTTCCTGTGCAGCCTTGGAGAGCGTTTGTGGTGCCACAACGCGAAGCAGTGCGGCCGTAAACTCGTCGCCGACGCCCGCGATGAACGCCGTCACAAACAGCTCCTCGCCGATGCGACAACCGCTGCCGATGTCTCGCAGTGCGCTCGCAAACTCGGCAAACGTCTCTTTCGCGTGCTTGGTTCGCTTGAACAGCCTCGCGATCGCCTCTGCTACGTGCCACGTCTGCGCTCGTTCTTCTTCGACACCAGCGGCTGCTGTAGCAGCAGCACCAACGGACCCTTCCGCCTCGCGCACGTGTCGACGTACGCCGCGCTCGCGCTCTCTCTCGTCATGCGGCTCTTCCTGGTTGTTGCTGCATTGACTTTTCATCGGCATCTTCACAGACGACAACTGTGGCGCCTCTGGAGCCAGCGGGTGATGATGCTGATGCTGATGATGCTCCGTCTTGACCACGCGCTCCGTGTCGTCGCCCTCGTCGTTCCGCAGTCGTCCGCTGTCATCAACGAAAGCGCCATCGGTGGTCGCCATCGTTATCACCGTCATAGCATACGCGCTCATCTGTCGCCGCTTGTCTCTCTTCGCTGCCGTTGCCGCTCGCCGCGCAAGAACGATTCTGGCGCGCTCATGGCGCCCTTCTCTCTGACTGCGTGCCTGTTGTTTATTCCTTTCCTTTTCTTTTGTTTGTGTGGCGGTTTCCTTTGGCTGAGTTGCGTCCCTAATTTTTGCGCAGAGTCAACCGCCGCTTCCCTTCAATCAGGACAATTCGAGCAATGGCTTTTAGAACTAATGTACCAGTTATCAAAGTAAAGATACAGTACAAACTTTCAGGGTGTAAATTGCAACACCCAGAATCATATTAAAAAGGTATTGCTTAAATTTAAAGCAAATGATCCTAATTCAATGGCGATCTTCAAGAGCCGTTGCCAAAGCGACACACCATCCCCTTTTCCCACCAGGGATCCTCATCACGACATTTTAATGTTGTGTTGATCATGGATGAATTCAACTTCAACCAGACTGACGGATCCTTGTGGCACCAGCGAACGACCGGCAGGTGGTGGTTGCCTCGAGCTGTTCCAACGAGCACAGCAGCGATGCCCAAGGGCGCGACAACCGAAGAGCACACAAAGCCGTGCCTCAACCCTCACTGCACGTCTGTCAGAGCAGATCTCCTAAATTAATAAACCTCCGGTTCTTTAAATTCATACAAGACAATGGATCAAAGTAGACGTATCCATATTTGTTAAATTTGATGAAACCAAATTAAACAAAACGCAATCATAATACTAGCAGTCAACGATACTTTTTGTCCAATAAGAAATATAATTGGCTATAATTGTGTTTTTGAACTAATATAATTCTGATCGATGGCTTTGAATGCTTAATTTGTTGCTGTGTGTGCTCGGAAAAATTCTTTTTAGGGACTCAACCTCACAGAGAACACCGCCAATAAACTGCTCGCCTGAGTGTTCTTGCGCTGCGAGCAACAACAGCTCTTCGTGGGCCAGATGAGTGTGTTCGTATGACAGAGGCGACTAGTCCCGGCGCGTTTCGCTTTTGACAACAGACGACTGAGTTGCGATGGCGGGCGACGACACAGAGTGCTGGTCAAGACGAGCATCATCCTCCGCGGGCTTCAGAGGCGCTGCTTTTGTCGTGTGAAGATGACATTAGAGAATCGAATAGTGTGTCGTAGGTACTCAGTATCTGCGCTGGGCTGCTAAAGTGACAACCAAGTTGCTGGCACTGAGGGCGGTATCTTCGGATTTAGGGTGGTGCCATTAGTTTGGTCAGTTGTATGACTCACAGAAAATGGGTGCTTGTTCTCTGGCTGTTCCTCAACGGATTCTTTTTGTTCAATCCAACAGTTGCGCTGTCTCAGAGACTCGGACTTTTTAAATGTGGTCGCCCACATGGCCACAGTTTAGCACCTCACGAGGGGAGATGGATAAATAAACGAGATCTAGAAAGAAACACGCGACAAAACTGGTCAAGTTGGTCACAAAGCTGCCAAGCACTTCTTTCCAGGGTTGTGTATCCATTCCATTCACGCTGTCTGTACCCATCATCATCTTGGAGGATACAAAATGGACAATCCTCAAACTCCTTCTCAGCTCCACAGATCTTCTATTGTATGCATGCATAACTTAATGAATTGCCCCCTGCGTAGTTGTATATGTAGCCTAGTCTAGTTTGCCTACTGTATCTTCTACTATTATCCATCGCCTAGCTTGTTTATTTGGTCGGCATCGAGGACGCCCGGCGCGCCGACATCTGGCCGGCGTTCTCAAAGAAATAGTCGCGGTTCGTGCGCAAGTAGTCCACCGACGTCTTGGCCTCGGGCAGAATGCTGCTGATCGCGTTCCAGAGCGGCGCCACAAGGTAGTCGATAAAGTTCACCTGCAGGCGGCACTGCACGACCTCGTCGTCCAGGTTCACAATGTGCGGCGGCACGAAGATCCCGAGCTCCTGGGACTTCTTCGCCTGGTCAGCAAACTCCTGGCAGACCATCTCGACCCACTTGATCGAGATCGGCAGCGGACGCGCCACAGAGCTCAGGTCCGAGCCGTGGATGATCATGTTCAGCATCAGCTGCCGCCCGTCCGTCACCTGCTCAAAGTCGCCCACGTCTCGGACCACCGCCAAGTCCGAGATCAACCGAGAGTGGTGCTTCATATCTAATGGGATACCATAGATAAAATGTCAGTCAAAGTGAGAACAACGACTCCGCACACGAGCAAGAGCACGATTTACCTGTGGCGAGAATGCATCGGACAATGGCTGTGCGCACAGACACCCGAGCACTTGCACTCAGATCCTTCAGGATGTCGCAGCCAGCCACTACAAAAGTCACACACACAAAGGCAACAAAGGCGACACAACAAGTCAGCAGGTCTCGAGTGTCATCAGTCTCTTCATCCACGCCATTTCAAACTCACTCTTGAGAACGCTAAAGGTCGTCGATGCGTGGTGGTTCTCGAGCACCGAGATGTCGTTGTAGCAGAGCGCGAGCGGCGAGTTCGAGTCGATCTCGAACTGGTTGTCGTTTCCCGGGTGGTCTGCGTCGTGGCCCAGCGCCGCGATCATCAAGCTGAGCGCTTCAAACTCTTTGATCACGTTCAGCACGCTCGTTTTCCGGATGAGGCAGTACGAGTTCATCGCGACGTCAAAGCCGTGATAGAAGCTGTGGTACGCCACGGGGCGATACTTGTTCGCGAGCGTGTCGATGAAGCACCGCAGCACAGTCTCGTCGATGCGGAACGTCGTGATCAGCATCAAGCCTTCAAACAGCTTGAACGAGTACTGCTTGAGCTCGTCGAGCGACTTTGAGAGCGGGTTGAAGAAGTCGTTCAGCATCTCATCCTCGTTCACCGCTGGGCTTAGAGCCAGATGGCGCCACCGATTGATCATGGAGCTGGCTCGACCCGCGCGAACGATCGACGCGGTCCGGCTGCGACTCCGGTTTGAGGCAAATTCATTCGTGCTGCCCAATCTCGAGTCGTCGACCGACCATTTGCTGTGCTCGCGCTTCATTTTGTTCTCTCGACGCTTGCGGTACCCAGCGAGTAGGAACTTGCCGAGCACCCAGCACGCGTACGCAAATGTGCTCCACTTGTTGCGCGGCACGCGCTTCGACTCGTCAAAGCCGCTGATGTCAAGCAGCGAGTGGACGCTCGCGACGTCGCTCTTCACAACACTCCCGTCGTCCGAATCCTTGAGATCCATCACCGCGCGGTTGGCCCAATAGTCCGCCTGCACTTTGGCAAACATGATCAGTGATGAGTTGATCCGCAGCGCGTAGGACACCATGTGGTTGAACACGTCGAGCACGCGCTCGTCGAACTTGGCGATCAACGGGTGCGCGTCGGGGTCCATGAAGTGGTGGGTGTTCACCGCTTGGATCACGCCCAGCGTCTCGCCATTCTTGTCCAGCACTGGGAATGTGACGAGCGAGTCAGTCTTGAAGCCAAACTTGATGTCAAACGATCGGTCGAAGCGAGGATCGTCGTAGGCGTTGCGCACGACCAGCTTCTGCTTCGTCGATGCAACCGTGCCGGCGATCCCGGTCCCGTACGGAATGCGTAGCCCGTTCACGCTTCCAAGCGTGCTCAAGCTCCACAATTCACTCTTGATCGGATCAGCGACGTAGAGCGTGACGCGACCAGTGTTGAACGTCTGGCAACCGATCTCACAGATCATGTTCACGAGAGTCGACGGGTCGTTGATCGTGTCGATCTGAAAGTGCGAGTTGTAGAGATGGATCAGCTTGAGCTTCTGCATGGTCGACGTGTGCATGTCGTCGTTCTTCTTCTTCATCACGATCGCGAGTCCCAGTGCCGAGATGAACGGTCTTAGCATCTGAACATCGTACACGAGCTGTTCCACTTTCGACATGAAGAGCAACCCCACGAACGCGCACGACGAGCTAGACGGCACGGGGATGAACACGAGCGTCTTGAAATCTCCGCTGGACACTGCGGGTCGTAGCTCCTGGTCCTCGCTTAAGTCGAGCGGGTGCGCTTTCTCGATGCTTTCGATGAACCGCAGAAACAGTGGGAGCGTTGGGTCGCAGTTCTCATTCGTTGTATCGCTTGAAGATGACGGTGATGATGCCGTCGAGAACAGCGATGTGAGCTTGTCTGCATCCAGCAGCGGGTCGCTTTTGTCCACAGAAGCGGTTGCGAGTATCTGGCACGTTTGCTTGGCAGGGTTGAACTTGATCATGCACACTCCGTCGGAATTGGATCGTGCCAAGAAATTCTCGGCGAGCTTCTTCAAATTCGGAGACTTCTCAGCCAAGAGTTCTTCCAGCTCAGGGTCTGCTTCCCGGTCCATACCGCTCGTCAGCTCGCTTGAAGCCACTTGATGGGAATCCGTCTTCTCGTTATCGGCTTCTTGCTCGGCGTCCTGGTACGCTGGCTGCATGATCGCATCCTGCAAGAAGGCGTCCAGCGACGCGTACGACTCGACCGTTCGCGCGAGAACCTGCTTCAAGTCGAACTGGTAGACGATATTCTCCAGAGTCGCCATGCCGGCGCGAAACACCGAGTCGGAGAACAGGGTTTCGCGCGCGCAGCGAGCTTCCAGCACGAAAATCGGCTTCCCATTCTCGTCCACGATCACACTCGCGAGGATGCTGTTTGTCTTCACGCCCGCCAGTGAATCCACATCGAACGCTAGATCATAACTCGCTAGACTCTGAAGATTCGCGATGTAGACTGGCTCAACGATCCCAGTTTGATTGCTGTCATCGTCACTTTGTTGCTGTTGCTGGTGAGCACTCTGAAGTAGCACCTCCATGGAAAACTTTTCAAGAGGAACCTGGAACCCGACGACATCGGCCTTCGAGCACGACGTCACGTTCAGTATGTGCGCGGCCTCGTTCAGCGAATAGAGCACCACGTAGTCCGAATCGAGCGCCACGGCGCACGCGTTGATGACCGAGTCGATCGTCTTGAGCACATTTTGCTCGGTCGTGACCACATCCCGAAGCTTCAGCGACGTAACCTCTCGGTAGAATTGGATCTTCTTCTCCAGGTCTCGGAACTTGCCGATATTCTCTGCGGCCGTGCTGCTTCCGTCCAGAATCTTGGCTTCGAGACCCACCTGCTCCGACGACAGACTGATGCTCATGCGTCCGCTACCGCCGCCAGCACCGCCAGTTGAGGGTCGCAGCGGCTCCAGTTGAATGCGCGAGTCGTTCCCATGCTGGTGCTTCTTCGGGTGGTGCCTGCCTTTCTGCGGCGGAATGGGCGTGAACCGCTGCTCCTGACTTCCGGACGCCGAGACGATCGAGGGAAAGTACACTGGCGTCTCGGACCCCATGCGATTCAGTCGGCTCATGTCTAAAATGCTCTCTCTCTCTCTCTCTCTCTCTATGCTTGTCTGGGTACGCAAATGCAGTGAAGCAAAAGCTCGCGATCCCCACACCCAATCAAGAAATGATTTCTTCCTCGCGTCAGCAAGCTCTTCGACTGCAGCCAGGTGTCCCACTCTTGCATCCGCCCTTTCTGAGCCACGAGTCCCTTCAACACCCGATCGCACCACCTCTCTCACGGACACGACGTAGCGCTTGATCTCCCAACAGCAGCGCGCAGTAGACGCTCACGCACCGCAGTCGCAGCAATGGCCCACACTGAGTCAAATGGCTGCTCTTCGTGGAATGGGCGCACTCGCTCCATCATCATTATCCATCGATCTGCTCGCATCTTTTGATGTGCCTCGAAATAGATCTTTGCCACAGAAATAGCCCCCCCAAGGGAACTATTTTTAGACGTCTGATCCGCACCCACTCTGTTTGTTGGTCACCACCGCCAAAAAAGTTCGCCATGCCTTCAGCTTGTGACACCAGCCAGGAGGATATCCTGTGACCAATTATGGATAAAAATGTCAGCGTGAATGTTTGGATTTTGATTGCATTGGTTGGTTGTCAGGGGAGATAGAGCAGCGATCTTACCTTTTTTATCCGAAGGCTTGAAGAGAGTGTTTACTTCTTGAAGAGCTTCTCAAAGGCGCTGCGACTCACTTGCGGGTGCTTCGAAGCGAAACTCGACCAGAGCTGCGTGCCGCGAATCGGGTCCAGTAGCATCGACTTGAGCGCGAGCTCACCCTCTCTTGACGCCGCGTCCTGGGAAATGTACTCCTTCTCGCAGTCCAGCTCATCGCACGCGGCTTTCGAGGAAGCTTTCAAGCTCTGGCAAACTTCAGACTGGAGCCTCTGCAATACTGAGATGGAGTTGCTCAGGTCGTCCACAGCATCGCTGGCATTCACATCAAACAACGGAAGTACGTGACGAATGCTCAATTCGGCAGCAGAACTGGAGTTGCTTGTGATGGACTGGATGAAATTGGTTGCAATCGCCTGGGTCTCACTGATCTGTAGCTCCCGGCGCACTTTCGATACGTTGCTCGAGTGCTTTCGATGGATCACCAGTGCGTCGCCCATGCTCTGGATCGCAAGTCCATGGCTGTATAAACACCGCAGCCAGAGTTCGTAATCTTCGCTGGAGGTCTGAGAGGTTGAGTAGTACTCTCCACCACTGGAACCAGCAGAGACGCCTGGCGCTAGGGTATCCAGTACTTCACGGCGCAGCATCACGGTTGGATGACCGACAAAACAGCCGAACAACATTCTCCACTTGGTGATCAGCGGCGACGTCGGGTACACTGCTGTCTCCAGCTTTGACAATTTGTGCTCTCGAGAATCCGGATTCTCACCTTCACGCAGGATAAGCACCGACGCGCCAACGATCGCGACTTGCGGGTTCTCACGCAAATAGCGCACCTGGCGCTCGATTCTTTCAGGCAGCGACACGTCGTCTCCATCCATTCGCGCAACGAACGTACCCTTCGCGAGTGCAAAACCCTTGTTCAGCGAAGCAGCGACGCCAACATTGGCCGCATTCCGGATATGCTGGACGCGAGCATCTTGCGCTTGCAAACGGGCGACGATCTCCGAAGTCGCGTCGCTGCTGGCGTCGTCGACCACGAGGATCTCCAAGTGCTGGTAGGTTTGGTTCATGATGCTGCGCAGCGCTTGCTCGACGTATTTCGCCGCGTTGAACACTGGGATCACAACTGAGACCAGTTCTTGTACCTCGCTTGTGGTAACTCCAGCTCTCGCTTTCAACACGAGCGTGCCTATATGAACACTCGAGAGACGGTTTCTCCGATAGAAACTCTCGTCCAGCGTCTCGTTCGCATTGTACAGTTGCAGCAGATTCGTGAGATCGCCGCCACCACTTCCGCCTTGTGACTCGGTCTCGTCTTCGTAGAGGCGGTTGTTGAACACGTCCTGCACCTGGTTGATCGCAAACACGTGCATCTTTGGCGAGAGCGAGCAGGCGCATTGCAGTTTTGTCTTCTTCTTCCCATCAGCTGTACTACGAGTCGTCCACTGCTGCACGACCTGGTGGCCGCGTAGTTCCAAGTGGTTCGGGTGGTTGATGCCTTTCTTCCCGAATTGCGCTTGGATCTCCGTCACGACGCGCTTGACTGTCTCGCGCAGGTACACGCTGCCACTCAGCTCCCAGGGATAGTTCCAGTCGAGCGCGCCCCTCGCGGGACCAAACACGTGGTACGCCATCTCGAATGGGACAACATTGTTGGAACCGTCGTCATCACCATCGCCATCATGGTCGCTCTTGGGACGCACGACCGTTTGCATGGGAGGCAGCGGCAGCATGGGCTTGTTGGTCAAGTGCGAGCGCCAGATGCTCGGCGCCAGCTTCACGTGGAACGCGAACGGCCACGCACTCTGTGATGGCGATAACTCCGACTCGCCATCTAGAAACGCAAACGCGTCTGCGAGCTCCACGTCGTCAAAGTAGAACGCGTCGTCGACGTTGAACATCACATAGGGGCCTTTCGTGGCTTCTGCAGCGTCAACGCCACCATCTTCATTACCGCCGTCGTCGATGCTGCGCAGCAGGCAGTCGGCGAAGCTCTGCGTCTCGCTCTCGTACAGAAACGCGACATTGTGGCGTGCGTACTGGCGCTCGATCGCCTCGTAGTGCGCGCGGATCTCGGCGCTCGTGCACCTGCAGATGACTGCGACGCGCGCAAATGGCGAGTCAGCCGCGTCGCGCATCGCCACGCCGCGAAAGCGCACGTGCGTGTGCAGCGTGCGCAGGTACTCGGAGAGCTGGAAGACGCGGTCCATCGAGAAGCAGATCACCTGCAGCAGCACCGGCGGCGGTGCTTGGGTCTCCATTATCGTTGCGCTGGCGGTCATCTGGCACTTGCTTTTCGTCCGATTTGATGATGATCGATCGATACTTTTTTTTTCAAAATGGCGCCAATCACGTGTGTGCGGTTGTGGAACCTCATCTCGAAAAAAAGGCAAAAGCATCTAATAATTTTTCCCATTTCAAATGAAGGTGTGTGTTGATTGTTGAAATGAGTAGCAGTCTGTACTTGAAAAATTAAAAGCAGATACTTGAGATGATAAATGTAGCTAAACCCCGTCTTCACAAAAGCGCACAACAGCATTTTCAAAAGCACGCAAGCATCTATGAGTGCAATGAAGAGAAGAGTGCCGCGCGCGCTTTCGGCCTGTCCAAGTGGTGAGAGCGCACGCGTGAACAGCACAGAATGCTCCATGATGCCAACTACCACATCAGCAACTGAGGGTACTCATCGCAGGCGCCACCTCAAGCGACGCACGGCTACGCGTTGCCTGTGAAGAGTCGCGTGAACTCGTTTTTTGGCGGGAAACATGCGGGAAATCGTCAACAGACTCGTCGCTTTCTTCCTCCACTTCTCTATCAGCGCGATAACAGCGCAGCATGTGGGGGATCGTGGTCGGCGCGCTGCTCGTAGCAGCGGGGGTCGTGCTCGTGATCCACGGCTCGTTGTCTCTCGATGCCGCGCGCGACCGCCAGCACGCGCTGCTGTACTCGACGGTACTGCCATCGTCTTCTCTAGCGGCCATCAACGACACAACACCAGCGTCATCCAGCAATGACAACACCAACAGTGACGCGGCGCAGCTGTCGTTCCTATCAAGCGCGTCGTTCTCGTTCGCGATGGACGCACCGGTGTACACGAGCTTCTACCTCTTCAACCTCACGAACGGCGCGCAGGTGCTGAGCGGCGCCGAGTCGCCAAGAGTGCAGCAGATCGGCCCGTACACGTACGAGAAGCGGTCGTGCAAAGTCAACGTACAGTTCCACGCCTCACCCTTCCCGTCAACAGCGAGAGCAGCCACAACAACGACAGGGGCATCATCATCACTATCATCATCACCAACGTATGGATACGTGAGCTACCAGGTTGTCTCGAGCTACTTCTTCTCATCCGAGCGCTCGAACGGCACCGAGATGGATAGGGTCGTGACCGTGAACGCCACATACGCCCGCACGCTCCAGAAGCTGCGCAGTCATGGCTACTCGGAGCGCTTCATGCTTGCCGAGTTCGCGCAGCAGCACGTGGCGGAGTACGTGCGCCACCTGCGCCAAGAGTTCATTGCGAACGCGAAGCTGCGGGCGTGGACCCAGTTTCTGCCAGGGCTGGTACAGCATGTGAACGAGGAAGTGCTCCCTGCTGTGATCAAGCGCCAGCGGCAGCGGGTCGACTCGGAAAGCATCCCAGCGAACCTCGTGCGCAGCTACGCGTTGGCGCGCACAGAGATGATCCCACGCGTGCTCAGCGACGTGTACAAGGACATCTCGGACCAATTCCTACCCGAGATCCTGCAGACAAACCTC
This sequence comes from Globisporangium viniferum, assembly GCA_023333705.1. Classification (NCBI taxonomy): domain Eukaryota; phylum Oomycota; class Peronosporomycetes; order Pythiales; family Pythiaceae; genus Globisporangium; species Globisporangium viniferum. The sequence continues at coordinate 26,600 of JAASFI010000334.1, forward strand.
GATACTGCCAAGCGACAAGCGCTCCCACGGGTGCTGGACAATCTGTACCAGCGGCTAAAAGTCGAGAGCGTGCCGTACTGGCTCCAGAAGCAGCTTGCAAGCCAGCAAATGCGCCATGTGCCGATGACGCTCTCGTCGTTGGCGATGAAGATTGAGTCCATCGCGTTCCCGTACGTTCTGAAAGAAGTGTACGACCGCTCGTGCCTGGAAGTGGTGCCGTCGATCTTGAGAACCATCAAGAGCGAGATTGTCGCGCAGGATATCGCGAACAATTGGGTCCAAGCCGATACAGCGCAGCGCAGTGTCGTGGAGAATTGGCGAAAGCAGGGCAGCACTCCTGCAATTCGGTGCTGGGCTTGTCGTTGCCGTCGTGTCTGCTCTACGACCTGGAACCGGGCATCGCTGGAGACCAACACGGGTTTGAAATGAACCCGTCGAGCAAGGAAAAGTGGAAGGTGACCCAAACTCTGCGAGAAACGCTCTGGGATCAAACAAGCTCGGCGTCTTTCCTGGTCTCTGCGCACATGTCAAACACCGCGTTGGGCTTTGAGATATGGCTTCGCGGCATCCGAACCTCACAATTTACTCGGTTGGTGAGCGACATTCAGCAACCTTCAATGACTGCAGTGAATGCACAGGCGATTTCCGGGTGGCTCGAAAACTGGTCCAGCAACGAATTGAATGTGCTCAATGTGTACAATTGGTGGCGTCTGAGCACGTGTCTGAAGCGAGAGACACTGACCGTAAACTCTCTGAATACTGTGACAATAGCGAATCTCCAAACGTGCGCTGAGTCGTACAACGAGGTGGAAAAGTCGTCAACCCCCGCAACCACACCGAGTCAGTCCCCGTATTTCACAACGACGAAGACCTTCGTGGTCACTGAAACAGTTTGCACCTTGGACGCCGCAACAAAGACGTACACAAAGGTAGCGTCGACCTACGACACGAGCGTCAAAGTGTTCTCTTGCGACGCAATCTCCACATCGCTTGCCGATGACGAAGACGAGTCGACTTTCGGGTTTGAGCTCATGCCGTCAACACCGAGCGGTGGAAGCGACCGAGTCTCACTCGCTGCGGCGATGGTGCTCTGGGACCCGCTGAAGTCGTTCTCGTTTGTGAATACCGAAGGATACAAGAACTGGTACACGACACCTTCGTCTTCGACGGATGCTGCCGACATGCTGCAAGCCATCAACGATGCCATCGACGTTGCGTGTCCAAAGATACTCGGAGGGGGCGAGCGCTCGGTAGTGTTTAACGAGACGCTTGCTGCTGTGAGTTGCGGGAGAATGTCTACAGCGCATTATGAGAATGTTCAAGACTGGGTCCGCGCGCAAGGGTCGAGTGACTGGATCCAAAACGCGCTACTGGACCAATGGCGACGCGGTGCTGCCGAGGAACTCGAGATCGAGCCGTATCGAAATGGCTATCAATGGGGATGGGAGTTAGCTGTAGGGTGTGAGTCCACTCAGTGCGTCTTGAGTGACGATAATGGCACAGTGTATCAAGTTCCACGTGACGCACTGAGCCTTTGGGATCCGAGCAATAGCGGATCATTCTTACAGGGCGATGGATGGTATCTCTGGACAGCCCTCTCAAGCGCGACCGCAAGCTCTGATAGTGCGGCCGTCAAAACTGCGAAGGATGCATTAGTAACCGCATGCAAGGCTTCCAAATGGGAGACATGGTTGCAGAGCGTATTCGATTGGCTCGAGGCATGGATCCAGAGCGAGCATCTACTGCGAGATGTGCTCGGACACTGGATGTATGCGCAGTGCCCAACGACTCCTGCTTTTATCAGCGTTGTTCAGAGAAACGCAGATGTTGTTACCACAGTCTCCTCTTGCCCTCCGGTCGACTCTCGCTACACAGTCGCTTTGAAAAACACGATCGTCAACCTCCAGCTGGCGGCTTCCCGCCCAACAGAGTTTTTCAAGCCTGACATCGTGGAAACGAGCGCAAAGGTGCTGCCGAAGAAGGTCGTCGAGGTTGATGAATCGTGGACCACCTGTGAAGACCTAGGTCCCAACAGTGTTAAGCAGACCGTGACTTCCCAAAAGAGCCTCAAGGAGTTCCAAGCGTGCAATTTCCTGGGCGTAATGGCGAATGCAACGGTCGTTGAACTCGCGACGAATGCTGGCTCGAGCTTCCAGCCGCTGCCAGTGGCTCAAGCAGAGGCGAGTTTCGAGATGAACCTGAGCACCGCTTCCAGCATTTCGATCGACATCGCCGAGTTGATCTGGAACCAGTCAACGCCGTACGCATTCACGAATCTGACCGTGTTTCTAAACAAATGGCACCCAGCGATCAACCATTTGGGCGTCCTTGAAGCAATCGCAAGTGACCTGGATGACGAAACTCAAGCGCACTCTCCTCCAACCGACTTGACGCCGTTGCAAGATTACCTGAAGGTGTGGGAGTCCAGCTTCATATCGACGCGACGTGTCGGAATCGCGTGGCTTTCACAGAGCGGCTACCCGATTGATTTGGATGCGAATGCAGATGGGATCCAGGCTGGCTTTGAGCTCTTTCCGAGTGGAGCGTGGCACAAAATTGCTGTTGCCGGTGGTGAAAGCCTTCCTACTTTTGACCAGGGGCAGTATTTGTGGAGAGCTGCGAACGTGTTTTCGTTCCTGAACATGGAAGGAACGCTTACGAAAGACGGACTCCCGACAGGATTCAATGCCTGGAAAGAGATCTACGAGGGCGTCGACTACAGTTCAGAACAGCTGGTGCAAACGTACCCACCTAAGGCAAAAGTGGAACGCCAAGCAACCATGGAGTACTCGCTATCAGCGGATCAGCGTAAGGCTCTGCTCAGTGAAATGGAAGCGCAGACGACGTTGACCGAACTGCAGTTGCGTGCTATTGCGGGGTGGATGATGGACTGGGCTTCCAATGTAGTGCTTTGGGACTACATCTTGCATCAGTGGGCCACCGGTTCGACCCCACGTGGCGAGAAAGACGTGACTTTCGACCTCGCCGATCATATTGGCCGTCTGTTTGGATTCAGCAGCGGAGGACAAACGCTGCCGCCGGATCTGTTGACTATCGCATTGCCGTTGCTGGAGAGTTTATCGCCAGCGTCACGAAGAAGCCTCTGGGATTATCAGAAGGTTGGCTCGTTGCTGAACCCAACAACGCAGGTGGTATGGTGCACAATCGCTGCCAACGGAGACCCCAGTCAGTTTTGTCCATCTATCGTGGACGACTTTGGTGCAATTTCACAAACGGCACTGAACTCGTTCAAGACGATCGTTCAGGCAACTGTCTCAGCTCAAGAAACGATCACAAAGTACTCCAACCTGACCAAACTCTCGGTGACTTTTCTGCAAACTCAGTTTGAGATTGGCGATGAGCAAGCAGTCGCTGCAATCGCGTCATGGTGGCACCAACTCCCTGAGAAATCCGCGTTCTTCCAAGTGAATCAGCTGCGTACGTGGTGTTCGAATGCTGCAGAGGTCGCGAAAGACCCGTTGCGCTTTGGCTTTGACCTTGGGGTTGTGTTTCCAGCGGATGGGACCGTGTCTAGGAGCGCCTCTGCGACTGAGCTGGTGGCAAACACAGTGGATCTTGGTGGTAGCGAATCGAGACCGCTCAGCACTTGCAGCGACACCTTGGAGTTCCTGTTTTCGCTGTGGGATTCGTCGAATCCGGTCTCGTTTGCTCACCCCGACGGCATCCAGCAGTGGCGAAAGTTCTTCGAGCATGACATCGACGAAGCAGCGTTCTTACAGTTTATTGACGCTTCCAAAGCCACTTCAACCACAGCTACGATTATCAGATCCGCGAAGATGATCAGCGATGACGTCTCCTGCGCTCTACAGGCGACGAGGAACTGGCTGGCATCGTGGCAGCAGCATCCACATTTGCGCCAATTTGTCGAGTTTCTGTGGTTTCAGTCTCTGCAATCGACGTCGTCTTCAGCGTTGGGCTCGTCGTTGCTGAAAGATGCGAGCGCGCTTCTCAAGGCGTTCCCGTTAGACGCAACCGCCACCAAAGACGCCGTTCAGACTGTTGAGACCGATAAATCGCTGGCCCTTTGGGCGAACTTTACGCGCACAGTCCTCGATCCTAGTCAGACAGCCTCGCTAGTTGACCCAGAGAAGGGTTTCCCAGTATGGCGATCGCTGCTTGTGAACTGCTTTTCATCCGATGGGGTGTCAGGTACGTGTCAGAATCTCTCCTCTTCAGGCTCCGAAGAAACGTACGAGCGCGGCGTCTCGACTGCGGATGCGGCGCTGACGATGCTCTCCGATACTCCATCGAGTCAAATGAGCTCCTTCAGTGGAGGAACCCAAGTGAATTCTCAGTCAGATGACTCGGCATCGCTTGAACTCATGATCAGCGCTCGCGTGGTTCCGTGGATGATTGGCTGGCTGGACCATCCTTTGTTTGAGAAGTTCGTGCTCGACCACGCACAGGAAGTCGATCCGTCGCTCAAGACCCAAGCGACGAGCTTCCGCGATTTGGCGATGGCGCAGTTTGTGAGTGGGAGCGTCACTCTTGCAAACTACTCCATCCCAACCGTTCTCGGCATGAACAGCAAGAGCGATAGCAGTAGCGCTGATAGAGTCGACGTTGGGGTAGCCTCCGAGCGATTTGCGCGCCGGGAACTGGTTTTTGACGCTGTGGGAAAAGCTCCGAGTCTCCAAAACTCCTCGTTTCTTCCTGGCTTTGGTGAGCTCAAGGCTTTCTGCGATCTTAATGGTCAAGATGTGGTGTTTGCATACGACGAGGGCTATGTGTGCAAGCTGAATGCCGACTATACCGTCTCGATCAAAGACGCAAATGCGCTGGTGTCGATTTTCTCTGATGCGACTCCGTGGGAATGGACCAAGTCAAACGAAACGATGCTCTCCACACCCAAGCCAACCACCAGGGGAGCATTGCTGATTAACGCGTTCCTTGGTCAGCCGTTCAGCACAACCGAGGAATGCGAGTTCCTAATGGAAAACGTTGCAGCGGCATACAAACTCTCAGTCTCGCAACAACAGCAAGCGTGCGTCCAAGCGGCAGACGGAATTTTTCTCAACCTACCAACGCTATCGGAAGCAGGCTTTGCGTCCAAGCCAAGGAGCTACACGACCGATATGCAGGCGTACTTGCGCTACGCTGCAACCAAGTTCGTCTACGAACCAAGTGTACTTGGGATCCAAGCGAGTGTGGATTTTGAGAACAAGCCAGCAGGATCCAGCCCACTGGAGTACCCGATTGGAGGGTACCTGGCTTCTCAAAATGTCTCAAGTGTGCTCTTCGGAAGTACACCTAGTGCAAACAGTAGCGTTGGGATTTGGAAGAACGATTCGTCGTTAGCGTCAATTCAACCACCGCCCCAGCTTTTCACTCTGCAAGTGCCGTTGGCGAATGACTCGGCGCTATTCCAGAAGAAGTCCAGAGCCGTCGGAGAGATTCTGGCAATCGACAACGCCACCGATGTCTTCATCTGGGGCGAGAAAGTCACTCTCAGTGCCGCTCACGCGACCGACGGCTCGCAGTTCACGACCGCGATCTTGGCGCAAAAGTACATTAACGGCGCAAAAAATTTCCCACCAGCCAAGTTGCTGTTCTACTGGGAGTACCCTCGACGCTTTGTGCAGATCGAGTATGTGCAGAACGTCACGCGCTTTGGGATCCCGTTAATGCGGTACACAGCGTCGAGCTGGCTGAACCCAACCACTCTCCCGAGTGGACTCAGTGCGAGTGACGGCGCGACTGCGATGATCAACATGAGCCTCCTGCAAGACGATCTCCAGTTGGCGCTCTCAGGTACGACCCCAGGCTTAGGAGGAGGAGAGTCAGCCGAGACGGTCATTGATGTGGATCCGTTGACGGGATCCGTGTACCACCGGCGACTGGTGTGGCAGCTGAATGCGCGCGTGATGCGGGATACACAGAACGATGCCTGGCACAAGGATATCAAAGAGTGCTGGCTGCCTGTTGTCTGGATTCAAGAACAGTCAAGCGTGTCGTCTACGAATGGACTCTCGCTTGCATCGGTTGCGAAACCTGGGCCGTTTGCAAAAGAGAAAGTTGCGACCTGGGAGGTCATCTGTGGCAGCGTGTACGTCATCGTCGGCGCAGCGTTCACATTCTTCTACACTCGCCGGCAGCGGATACTGTACTTGCACCACATTCGATCTGTCCTACCGGAACAGACAGTTTGCCTGCTGGAGGACGAGACATCTGTGGTTGTGTCAGGTAGCAGTGGTGGCAGCCCCGTCAAGAGCAGCGACGTGGAAGTGAAACCTGGGCTGCGGCATCGAGAGAACAGCATGGAGATCGAGTCCGATCCGCAGTCGTTGTCGGCTTTAAATAATGCTACCACCAGCAGCATTAGAAGTACTACTACCGCGAAAGAGGAACAACTTCTGCGAATGAACGCGACTTCTGGGTCCCGCTCTGGTCGATCGTGGAGACGGAAGACTCCGTCGCGAATCCAGACAATCGTCGAGCAGACTGACGGTGTCGGTGAAGAGGCAAAGAGCAACACTAGTGGTGGTACGCACAATTGAGCGTGGACCTGAGCTGCTTCGTGCACTCGCAGGCGCCGATACAAGCACTTCCCCGAATCCGATAGCTTTCGCAGAAGAACGCAAGCCGTGGAACTCGATATTACAAAGCGAGAGCCTTTCACAATTGGATCCTCGTGACGAAATCGCTCGAGTGCCCAGCTGTCGGGTAGGGAGGAGTGAGATGAGTCTAAGGCTTGCATCGTGTAGACGACAAAGCAATATATCAAGCTAGCTGCCTGCGCACAAACAGTACTTCGTAGTAGTTCATGTTGTTGCTATGGATATTGACTTCAACACAGGGAATGGCCACCAGGAAGGCAGGTTGCCGAAAAGGAATTTTTGGGAAGCCTCCTGTTGGCGGAAATGCGGAAATGAGCTGCTGGTGTCAACCACAGCAGCTCATTTGGGACGGCAAAGCGCTTCCACGGCATCACACTATGGCAGCATCTCGCTCGTAAGTACAGTATCATTCCTCTTATGTAGACCTGTTTCATATGGATGGGGCTAAATTGACACACGCTCTCTCGCTGTGTTGGGCTGCATGAGCAGGTCAAGCGCTTGAAGCAGAACATGGCGCGCCCGGGCCAGCACAGTCACGTCAGCGAAGATCCATA